>BPLR01006680.1:0-142996 GCA_021605095.1 Caerostris extrusa
TCAACTGCCAAGTTGTTTTTACTTAACAAAACTCCCACGGTAAAGCACATGTTGAAAGTTCGCATGTTATATTTATTTATTTAATTAATTATCGCCAATATGAATGTAAGTAAAGGATATTTTTATTTTCAACACTTTTGATTTATTTCGTCTATTTCTCATTTTAGCATTGACATATATATTATATTCACTTCTGATGAATAATATATTTATTTTGTTTTTTAATTTCAATCATGTATTTTTATAAATAATGGGCAGTCATTATCAAAAAGTAAGTATAAGGAAAAGGGGGGACTTACATCTTAATATGTTTTATTGCTCTTTCATTTCAAACATTGTTATCCTTCATATTTGAAATATTTCAGAAACAATATGCTCTGGTAGAACACAACTTATGAAAAAATATCCCTGGCAAATCTCGTTATTAACATTCATAATAATATAACTTTAAAAAAAACATATGGGCAAATTAGCTGGTAAAATTTCACATATTTATAAAGTAATGCTAATGAATTATTAAAACAGTTATTTATAGTATATTTGCAATATATTATTATAACTACATAGGTTAATGCACAATTTCAATGACGGATAAGATAGTGTTTATGTCACTGGATTTTTTATCGAATGCATTAATATAACTTTTATTATATCTCACTTTTTTGACAAAAGATTTATTTTCTTACATTTTATTTTTTTCATCATAGGAAAGAAGCAAATTTTTTTTTATTCTTGTTTTTCAATTTAATTCTTGTGTTTAGGTGCAGCATATTTGTCTGCAAAAACTACTTTGAATAAAATCCTTACTTTGTACTTCATCTACTAGTAGATGAACATTTTAATTTTTGTAGTATCAATGCTATTATACAACTTTAATTCAGTATTGGTATCCATTTTATCCTGACTTTTCTCTGAATTAAATATTAACCTATTTAATAAAAAAATGTAGCTGTAATATGACTGTAAGAAGAAAATGGTGTATATTTGGATTGTTGTCTCATACATCAATGTTCTGAAAAGTAGCATTAGCACAGTTTCTAAATATGTATTAATGTCTAATTATCTTCAGCACAGTGAATTATAGTTTATATTTGATAGAAAGTTTTAATTGTTTATAGAAACATGTTACTATTCTCAAATCAATTATTTTTCTCCACTAGATTAAATGTAGTAACTACATTCACAGAGGTAAGAAAAATTACTTTTTAATATGACAAAACAATCTCTTTATGGAAGGAGGTGAAATCATAATTAAACATATCTTATAGAATTGTGATTTTATAACCATCTAATGTGATTTTTAACAACTTTTGTTTTGAAATATTAAGGAAATTATGGATTCTTTATGTCCCTATATGTCTCTTCTCTTCGCAAATCTTACAAACTAAGAATTTTTGCAAATTATATAGAAGCATGTGGTTCTATAAAAGTAGTAGTTGTAGGAAAAAATATAACAGGATCAATATATATATTTTTTTTTAAATCATTCAGTAAAATGATGTAGAAGAATCAGTATTTAACTTTCTGTATAATTTTTAATATGTAAGATAAAGCAAAAGGATTTGTAAATTCGTATATATTTTATAATGTAAAACAAGACAGCACAAAACACATCTTTAAAAAGTAATATAGAAAAGTTCTTTAATTGGTTGATTGCTTTATTGACTGTACCAATTACGATATGTGAAATTTAATTATAATGAGTCATATTTGTGTGAAAGAATTGAAAGTTTCCAACTAGAATTTTTTAGTACTAATGTCATGCATGGAGATTGTGAAATGTTTCTAGTGTCACATTTTGTTGAAGTAGCTTCACTTATGTCACAATAGACCAATTCAAAAACTTTTAGATATTCTTTTAAGATATTTTTTTATACCTCTATGTATTAACAAAAAAAAAAAATGTTTTGCAACTTTCCCCAGTGCAATTTAAAATCATAAAACTTTTTATTTTTTTTAAATTAAATAAAAGTTATTTTTTAACAGCAATAAAGCAAGAGTTTATGAAATGTGACCGTATTTGAGTTTAATCTTTCCTTTTTATTTGTCTAGGTCAAATTAAAGTTATGTGGAGTTTATATTAACATTTTAACTTTTCATTACAGAAATGTCTATCTTATAACAGTTTCATAAAGATATCAACCAAAAAAATTAAATTGCACAGGGGAAATGGCTTATATGATGAAATTTTGTCAATTTTTAGGAGAATGTGAATGCTTGAATATTAAAACTGAGATAGTGATTAATATGTTAAACATATTTTATGTAGAATTTTTCTGCATTGCAATGTTATCTTCACTTTATATTTTCACCTAGTTTATCAAAGTTAAATATATTTTAATATTTTCTAAAATTGTGAAATTCCAGAAGTTTTTCTATAAACAAAAATAAAAATGTAATGCATATAGTTCATCCAAGAGAAAAAGGATTGCATATTTTAGAAATACAGATTCTACTTTTCAAAAGTTTTCATAACTTTAAAATTAAGTTAATTAAAAGTCTTATAAGTAAATAGTTCAAATTTTAATTTGTCTAAATTATTTTCTAGTTAGGTATCATTAGTATCTTAAAGAATACTATTCAATGTTATTTTAATGTTCAGTTTCTCAAATATTTATTGCAGTCTTTGTTTAAAAAAACTAATATGAATGTAATTTTTAGGAAAATGAAAAGACACAAAAATAATAATGTTTGTTTACTAATATGAGAAAATAATCCAAAGCATGTTTGTTTACTAATATCAGAAGAAAATAATCCAAAGCAAATTAAAATAATGCTTAGTAATTTAAAGTGTTCTATTTTTATATGCAATAAAATTTATTGCAACAATTATATTGAATTCCTTTTTGATTGTTGAACAAAATACTTTGTTTTACATATTTTTGTGTTAAATATAACTTAGGTTAACATATATAAAAAAAAATTATTAATTTTTGAAATGTTATGTTGAAGTAAGGTAATATATAAGATACTTTTGTTTATTACTTAAAACAAATCTTCTTTATTATGCATAACTTTTTTTTTTTTTAGCTAACAGAATTTGATCCAACAAATTCTAAGTATGAAGAAGCTGAAAGTGTAGATGAAGCAGAAGCTTTGGTATCAACTTATCCTAATAGTGCTAAAGCTTGGGTTATATATATGATATATCATCTAAAGCTAGCAGATGTTAACAAAGCAAGATATGTTGTTCGTAGAGGAATTCAAACTATCAATTACAGGTAGAATGATATTAAAAATTAAATGTATTAAAATAGCAAAATTTTAACAGAATCGCTTTTGTTATTTATTTTCTCAATATAGTTAAAGTATACTATGAAGTCTTTATAATGATATTTTCCAATATATTTTGAAATTGAACTTGTATATGTATGTACATTTTTAATCATTAGAATTAACTGCTTGTTGAAGAAAGAATCTATGCCTGTGATCAAGGCCGAATTTAGATGAAAAGAGGCCCTAGGCTATTCCTCTTATGAGGCCCTTTCACCTCCCATTTTTAAGTTTGTAAATTACATGAGAGATAATGAAAATTGCAAAGATAGTTGCTCTTGAATTAGTTCCATATTTTCACTTTGAGTTAGTGCAACGTGCTGCATTGCTTCCAATTGAGTAGTACTAGCTGGCACATGCATGTAAGCAGTAATCGTGGTGTTAGCTTCTTTGCCTCATAGTCTTGTCGCTTCTTTTTCTTGAATTTGCAAGCCCCCACTTTCAAATCTTTTACTCATTCTTAGATTATAATCTAGAACAAAATATTTGAGTTACTAATTATTGTGCCTAAATAAAAGTTTAGAACTTACCTAGAATTCCACAAAATGAAAATATTGTCAAAAAATTCATATTATCGAAGTACGGATATAACCGTACGTCTGATATCAATAGGTCTGCTCGTTTTGTCTGTTCCAATCTACACTTTATTTATGTAGGTAGAACAAACTTGAGCTTAGTAGTATGAGGCAGATCAAGCAGTGAACATATGAACTCTGGTGATGATCAGTGATCATATGAATCTAGTATTTACAAATGAACAGACCCAATGAGCCGAACTCGTTGATCTTAATCAATACATTTTTATGTTTGTTTATTAGTCATATTTGTAGAATTTCTCCTTACTTTCAATTCAGTGTACTGTTTTTAGAATAGTGTAATTCTAATTTTGCTAACAATTTGAATGTAGGCCCCTTAGGCTGAAGCCTAGTTAGCCTATAGGAAAATCCGGCCTTGCCTGTGATACAGTCTTAATAAGTCATTTTCAACATACCAAAAATATTACTTGTATTAGTTCAAAATATCGTTCAAAACCAAGTAACATTTGCTTGTAATAAACTTATTCTATGGCAGATAGTGAAAGCCATTTATTCCTCGTGTTTTGGCATATTAGTCAATGAAATTTGTGTTAGTCAAAACACATTTTAACTGTTTTCATTGCATTTGTTACATAAATATACAAACAATTTTTTACAGTTTGTACCTGGGAGTACAAGCAGTCACTTCTAAAATTATATCCTCAATCACTTTTATGTTCATACTCATTCCATGGTTTGAATTTAGCAATGCAAAATGCTACAAAAATGAAAGATACTGTAAAGGCAATAAGCATAATTGATAAAATTCAATACTTTTTTTTTTTCATACTCCAAAAAAAAAAACATTGATAGAAAAACTGTATATGTCCCAGAATTCAACAGTTATGTCCTACTAGCTGGATAGAAAAAAGACTGAGACAGTGATAATAATGCTAGAACTCATGAGTAAAAATGATATTTTGAAATTATTAAAGCTATAATAATAGATAAAAAAGCAATTTTGTTTTCTTTCCCTTTAACATTATTAATAAAACCATATTTCTGTAGAATATTCCAATATATTGATTCTTTAGAACATTCCAATATATTGATTCAAACAAAATATTTATCCATTGCAATTAGCATGTTGGCATTCAGTGAATAATACAATAAAATGAAGTATTATATTATTGTAACTAAATACTATGATGTTAAAATTCTTTTTATATATTACTTTTCTTTCAATTTGTAAATTTACATATAAAACCTCTGTCTTTTATGTGAATTTACAATTTTTTCCTGAATTTATTACTCTTGTCTTTTTTATTACAATTTTACATTTTGAACCCAACAATTTGGGTTACACTTGTCAAGGATAAAAAGGAAGTTATCACACAGCAAAGATTTTTTAAATATACTTCGGTGTTAAGTCCGAAATTAATATTTTGCTTTCTGGAACAAAATAATGATTATATTATTGGCACTATATGTATGAAACTCACAAGAGAAACTTTGTACGATTGATGTTCCAAACAGTAGCCTGCAGTTAGCATTGGTACAAACGAGAATAGGGGATAGGCATGAAACTTTCCAGAGTAAGAATTGCATAGGTATAGTAAAACATGGTTAACTTTTTATGCACTCGAAAATGTTTCTTTCGTTCATTACAATGATCTCTCTAAGTTGTGTTTGTCCACATGTCAATTATCAAAACAAACAGTGTAACTAAAATCTCAGTGAAAATAAATTACAGTTAAAAATATTTTTAAAAACAATAATTATGAGAGCAGATTTTTTTACTAGTTAGAATTTAGTTTTGTCTTAATATATGTATTCTTTTAGTACATAAAACGTTGCAATATTTATTTTAAATATTTGGAAATCAATTGAGAACAAAGGCACTGTAAAATTTTATACTTAAAACAATGGAAATGGCTTGATTAGCATTAAGAATAACAAATGCTTATGTTAAATTATTAGTTCCAGTAAAAGAACAACAAATAATAAGTATTTCTATTCTTTTGACATGCACCTAATATTTGAATTTTAACAAATTAATTTTTTAAGAAAAATAATTCTTTTATATAAAATATGTAAAAAAAAACCTATATTTGAAATGGGCTTATTCAATATTTGTGTACATTAGCTTATCAATTAACATAAATTTATATATTTTATAAAATTATGTATTATATAGGATTTAATAATAGATTAATGAATGTTTCAATAATGTATACTTTGTAGACTAGCTATCTATCTAAGTATTTCTCTGACCAAATCTTGTTAAGAGTTGCATCTTTTTTATGTTTGCTGCTTTTTATTTCTTGCTGGCAAATATTTAATGAACTATTATGCTTAGAGGATATAAGTTTTATTTTCTATCTTCGTGGTGCATATTAGTTTATGCCATACGTTATATTAATAGTAAATACGGTCAAATGCCCAACGTCAGTTATTTGCATATTTATTATTTCATTATCTGACGTCAATATAATTAAAAAATTGAAGTTAATATTCAACCTTATATCAAGAAATGTGAATACTTTGTTTTCTAGGGGAAAAAATATACATTGTCTTATTTGTTCTTAGTTGGATAAAAAAAAAATTAACTATGGAATAAGTGGTTAATCTTATATAAGAATTTCAGCCACAATTTTAATTCACTTTCTAAAATGGAGGTGCTATTTGAAATATTATAAAAAATTAACTCAAATCTATTAAGTTGTTTAACTTTGCTTTTGTCAATTAATCTTACTCTGAAAAGGAAATCAAATATGTGTAATAAAGTTTTATGATTAATAAACCTCTCTCTCAATTGGTTCAACAATTTATCTAAAACGCATATAAATATTAGTTTTCAGAAGGAAAAAAAAAAAAACTTCTATCAATTAAATAGACTGGTATTTGCTGGGAAGTATTTCTTGTTTTAATTTTTTTTTTTTTTTTTTTTTTTTAGTTAGATCACTAACAGCAATAAAACAAAAAGGTTTTAATTGAATTTTGTAATCTTTGTGTTCAAATTTTAAAGTGAACTGTTTAAAAATTAAATATTTAATTGCAAAATATATTAAATTGACTGCATTTAAGTCAGTTATATTATTTTGACTAATGATTGAAAGTTGATTAAACAGTGAAATTTTATTCATGTCTTCTTTAAAATAAAATAAATTAGTAAATTTTCTTTGATAAATTGTAATTTATAAATATATTCATCTCATTTGAAATTTCTCATCATGTGATATGGTCTTATTTAACTTATTATATCTATGCTATTCTTTAATTTATTTAATATAAATATGCAAAATATCCTGGAGAATAAAGAAACTAATTAATTTATGTTTAAGGGGTTATATTTGTTATCAATAGAAATTATAGAATTTCATCAGAACCTGCAATCATTTCCGATATCTTTTCATGAAACTTTTCATTAATAAATTTTATTTCAATGCAATAGTATTCATAGGATATATGTGTTATAAGTTTGATGCCAATTAAAATTTCATTTTTTTTTTGTATTAATATATTAATACAATATATAAAAATGTAGAACAGAATAATAACAAAAAAAAAAATGAAATTTTTGTTGTTCTATATATGTTCAAACATATATGTTGTTCTAAATGTGTTGTTCTATATTTTTAGAGAAGATGAAGAAAAATTGAATCTGTGGAAAGCCTTAATGAATTTAGAAGCTTTTCATGGAAGTAATGAATCTTTATTTGCAGTTTTTGAGGAAGCTCTGAAATTTACTGATAAAAAGAAAACATATCTGCATATGTTAAATTTACTATGTACTACGGAAAAAGCAGAGGTAAATACAATGTTTTTTTTTAATTGTTTATTGCTACATATTGACAAAAATAAAATAATTGTGTGTATTTTAATTTTAAGCAAATTTAATTTTATTTATGATTAAATGTTGCTGTAATTTTTATGTCACCTTATCACAGGTTGAAAATTAATTTTTGAAGCAATTCAAGCTCATTAAATATGTAGTCATATATCATGTACATTTTTATTTATTTCTCAGTTTTCTGTAACTCTTTTAAGCTAAACTTGGTTTTTTAAACAAACTCAGTTAATAATAAATGTTAAGAAGAGGAAATTATATCATCCAGGTGATAGCTTATATTTTTCAAATGTTAAAGTGATAGAAAATGTTATAACAGAATTAAAATATTATCAAATATTAGAATTAAAAATAGATATGTTTGTGTAATGAATTACATGTAGAAAAATTAAAAATTTAGTTTAGAGTATGTATTGCACTCATTTTTCACTAAGCAATTTCTTTGACATTCAATTCTAACTGAAGTTTCAGTATTATAGTAAATTAATTTAAAATTCTGTGAAATAATATACCTTCAATACTGAAACATCTGAATGTATAAAAATAAAACACTTAAATTTCAGACAAATTCTTTAAAAGTAGGAAGTATATTACTTAAAACACATTTAATACTAAAATCATTTATATAGATAAAATACATATCTATATACTATATTTCATATATCTTTATACAAAAATGCTCTTTAATGCAGCGTAATTAGCAGGGTGGAAAATCTGCACCAAACTGCTCCAAAATTATTACCTTGCTATATTCTGCTACTAAAAACAGCAAAATTTCGCATTTCTGCACCAAAAATGAGATATTTTCTTTATTTTGATTAAGCATCCCAGAAAAATATTCTAATATGAAGGAACCTATCTTAGAAGATCATTATTAGAAGGGTAAGATTTAACCAATGTTATGAATTCTGTTTTTGCTGGTGATAGGATTTATTAGTTATGTCAACAACATTTGTATAGGACGAAAATTCTTTTAAGTGATTTGATGCAATATTGGGGCACCATCTATTGTTCTTTATAGGAACAAATAGGATAAATAATTTGCTTTGTGAACATATACTACTAAATGTTTATACAATAACTGTTTCAAATAAATGCATTATATTTAAATTAATTCCAAATTTATTAATATTTTACATTTGTAAATTATTCATCACCAAGCATTAATTTTTTTTACATTTCTAAAAAATTTTGAATCTTTTCTCTACAACTAATATGTTTTATTTGTCCCTTTATTTATTATCTTGTTAAATAATATCCAAATTGTAAAATAATTTTATTTTTAATAATAATTTAAAAATTAGCAGTAATCTGTCATTTGAATGATTATAGCAATTATTTATTTCCCATTTATTACTTGAACTGAATTTATTAAGCATATTGTTTTTCTACAGAAAATCTACAACTATGTTATATCTAGAAATATTAAAATTCACAAAAATAATATTTGTTAAAATTATATTTAAAAACATATTTATGACATTTATTCATTATATATTTTATGTAGTTATTGTTCATTCTCCTTATGCATGAAATATTGGGGGGTTTTTGTGCTACATTTTGTATTTTTTCTAAAATGGATATATATAATTTTAGATTTAATTTTGAAACTGAAAAACGCCATTTTTGCTTATACAAATAGAAATAACTTATTGTAAGCATTTTTTTCACTCAATCAAAACTCGTATATCATTTGACACTTTTAAATTTCAAATTAATCTTTTATTTCTTACTACCATGTATTTAAAATAATTAGTATTTTAATTAAATAACATGTTTAATGTTAAAAATAGTATGTCAAAAACAAAATTCAGTGAAAATGTAATATATTTTTCTATTAAATAATTTAATAATCATATTTTTTATATGAAATCCATTAAAAATTGTTAGCCGTTAAAAAATATTGATAAATGCATCCATTACTGTTATGTGCCCAATTCAATAATGGATGTGTTTATTAATATACATCAAATAAAAACAATTTTTAATATTCGATTCTAATTTTCTTGTAAATATATCAATAAATTAGTTTCATATTGAATTTCAAATATCATACAAAATGATTGAGTTTAATTCAGTTACTGTACAAATCTTGTGGTTTTATTTCATATCAATCACATGATTGCTAAATAATATAAAATTAATTAGTATATGTTTTGAAATCTGAAGAAGAACTGTTAATGTAAAAGGTATTGCTACGAAACCACTGAGAGAGAGAAACTACTACAAAAATGTAAATTGCCCTGCTACGAAATCACTGAAAGCTTCTTCAAAAACATAATTTTCCCTGTTACTAAAATCATTTTTTGGTGTTCCACCACTTAATTAGTGATTTTGTTAGATTGTAGGAATACCAAAGATAAATCACTGTAGATTAAAATTTAAAAAATTAAGACTTGTACATATTTAATGTGTGTACTCATATTCTGAACTTCTGCATACAAATATCCAAACCAAATTTCATCATTCTAGCAGTTACAAAATCAAAATTCATGCATTGAACATTTTTAAAATTTTTGTATTTATAAATGAGAAACACTGCACAAAAATTTTGTAGAATGATAAGAAAAAAATTAATACTATACAATGATAGTTAAAACAAATTGTGTTAAGCTATTATTTTATTGCAAGAAATAATACATATGAACCTACCTTTAAATTTAAAATATATATATCTGTTACTGTGCCACTTCCATGATTCGAACATGAAATTATTAAAAATCATATTGAATTATACACAAATTTATAAATTTTATGCTGTATTGAAATGAGAACTGTTAGATACCATAAACACTGGGTGAAATAGGAAGCTGCGTTGTATTGCTACTAAATGATCAAGGTTAATGAACGAACAAACAGCTCTATTGGTAAAAGATTATAAAAAGTGTTGAATTATTGAATGCAGGGTGAAAGAGTGCTTACTATGCTTATTAAAAAGTAATTTTCTTAAATATTAAATATCAGGCCATCCTTCTGCTTACTTAACACCCATATTCAGATTATTTTAAATTATGTTGCAGTAGGATTATGCTGAATAATGTTTTTATTTAAAAATAAATTTTGTATTTAGTTAGAGAAATAGTTTAATTCAAGAATAGTAGAATTAATGTATTTTTAATATTTTTCAGGAAATCGAAGAGTTTTGCCAAAGAATTTTTAAGCACCTCAAGGCAGACACAGATGTTTATCTTACTTTATTAACATACTATATGAAAGCTGGGAAAACTAAAGAAGCTAGGAATCTGTATAGCAGAAGTTTGAAATGTATTCCTGTCAAAGAATGTATGTATGAATTGCAATATTTTTATATTATATATGTTTTTTCATTAGTATTCAAAATTTCTTATGGGTACGATTTTTGAGGTAAAGAGTAAAAGAGAAAAGTCTTGTGAAAATCAAAATTAATACAAGTTTTATTATTAAAGACATTTTAGAAACTATTTTTTTCCAATATTTAATGTTCAATGCTCTTATTTTCATGGAATTATACACCCTAAAAGTTTTATAATAATTTTTGGTCCCTATGCTTTTTATAATTGATATTTGATATTCATGTTCTGTTTTCTTAAAGAAAAAGAATGCTTTACAAACAAGATATTAAGATTTTTATTTATAATGTTAACATAAAGTGGAAGTTTATTAACAGCCAGTAAAAATAATTGTCTGTTGTCAATTTAATTTATAAAAACTGTATTTCAAATCACCCATTTTGTGAATTCAAGTTATCACTTAAAGTTTTAACTAATAATACTTGCTACTAATATAATAATTACTAATAATTTACTATATAATTAATACTAATTTACTTGCGTGCAACATGTAGTTACTTTAAATATATGTATTTAATTTAATTGTCTAGAAACTTTAATAAAACCTTCCTTTCAATTTAAAATAGTTCTGACTGATTAATAGTATAATTTTTTTTTTTTTTTTTAAAACCAATGTTTTCTGAATTTGCTAAGTGTCAGGGATTTTTTTTATTCATATTTGTTTTTAAAAATGTTTTATTTTAAATTTAAGAAATAGTCATCATTAACATTACTTATTATTCAACTGTTTTTACTGGTTTAAATTAATACTTATATAAATGATATTGCATCATTTATATATGTTGACTTACTTTACAGTCTAAAATTTTTATAAATGTACATAATTTTTTAATAATCAATAAAAAGTTTAAAAAGTAAGACAATATTAATATGCTTATGTTTTTAAACATAATTCAAAAACAAAAATTCCTTTTCATGGCATATTTTATATCCTTACATAGAGTTTGCCAATAGTTATTTTTAAATAGCATGCAACAATAATTCTAGTTATATTAATACTATATTAAATCAAATGCTGATTGTTCTAAATACTGAATAATATCAAAAGTTTTTTTTTTTTTTTTTTGTAATTCTAATAATTAACTTTAAGTGCATATCATGTTCAAAGTATTGTATAAGGAAACTTCTATGACTCTAATGGAAAGAATATGTATCAAACATAATTTAAAGTGAAATACAATGCATGCAAATAATGTTGATTCACATTATATGCATTCAGTAATGTAGGTGTTAGATATATAAATTTCTGTATTGCATCATTTTTGTGAGCACGATACATCTTGTTTATTTAATTGGTATCTTTTTTGCAATCTTTACATTTTTTACATTTTTATCCTGGTTTGGGGTCCATAACGTTATCCAAAAATGAGGTCCAAGTAAATACATCTCTATTTCAAATTTTGGCGAAAAATAGTACTTTGGGCCCCTTAACACCTGAAATGCTTTATGAATAATGCTAGTCTTAAGGAATTTTCTGGAAAATTTGGCTTTTGTAGTACATTTATCACTTTAGGCATTCCCCATGCTTATGGAGCTGTATAGTGCTTCCTATTGTATTTGGAATACTTCATTTATGCCTAGAATATTCAAACTTTGATATATTCATTTGGGTATTGTATGTGATAAGGTTTCTGGTAGAATTTGGAATACTTCATTCTTTTATTTACAATGACATTTATCTTTTGTATATGCTTTTAGAGATTCTTGAATAATTTATTCTTCATAAAGTTCTTGATTTATTCAACATTACTATTGAATTTGGCCGTTCTTGTAGTATTCCAATAAATTGTTTCATATATCTTGTGCATTATTAAACATTGGCGAGTTTATTCATCCGTCTCGAATGTTCACACATCTGCTCTGCAAATTTCATTTTTTTTTTTTTTTTAACTTATTTTTTTATTCGAATAAAAAATATCCTTACATATTACTTTATATTAAAATATTACAGTATTTATGATCAGAAAACGAAATTTAAAACCAAAAGAGAATAAACTTGCGCTAACATTTTATTAAATTTATATCATTACTTTAGAATTTTAAAAATTATAAAAAGCAGTCATAATATAATTTAATTTTTTGTGTTCTAGCAGGAACTGATAATTCAAATCAACTTTATGAGTTTTTAAAGGATTAAGCTACGAAAAAATGTGACATTTTTAATGATATACTTTTTTAAAAATCAATGCATATGAAAGGTAATAAAAAGTGGCATGATATTGATTAAATTTGAATCTAAAAACAGTGTTTATTAAACAATGTTAGACAACCTTGAATTTGAAATTTTTTTCGATTAAGTGAATCGCTCCTTACACAAAACTTTGTTGTATGAATATTATTTTTTATTTAAATGATTTATTTTGTTTGAAGGCACATTTTAAATGAACAATTAATTTATAGTCATTTTCACAGTAATTCTGTCATTTCTCTTAATGTTAATTATTTTAGAGGTTTATTTATTTATTAGATTAACTTGCTAAGATGTTTATTCGTGAGGTGAATTTCATAATATTTAGATCTAAAAAGATAAAAGTATTGTTATTAAAAAATATATTCTACACCAAAGAAAAATAAATTTAAATACAGATATTGTTTGACTTGTCATGGTTTAATGAATCTACTTTTTTAAAACTAATAAAAAATAATTTAATTATAATTAGTAATTTTTGAATTAGATTAATAAAAGATACAACAAAATATTAATTAGAGAAGTATTAAAGATGTATGATTGTCAGTTAATATAAATATATTGGGTTGTGTACTATTTTGAAAAATTGTCGATTGAATCGCATTATGTCAATATAAACAATGTTATTTACATTTTGTGTGACAGAACTCCATAAAATATTTCCCATATATGAATCGTTTTTAAAGTGCATCAATTTTCTTCAACAAAAACATAATTTACTATGAAATACCACACACTAATTCTCTGAAGAAAGACTAATAGTCAGTGGTAGTTCAGATTTTTCATAATTACTTTTTAGAAAATTTATTGATAAAATTTCATACTTTAATAATTTATTGATGTTTTTATCCTTCAGTAGACAACCTGAAGACTTATTTAGTCTCTATAACAAATGAAAGTTATAAAAAAAAATGAGAGGAAAAAAAAAAAATCTTTAAATATTGATATTATTAAAAAAAAATGTTTTCACAATCTATTATTCAACATTTAACAATGATTTTTTATATGTAACAATTGTAAAATGTTGAAGAATCAAGAATTTATGGAGGTTTATAAAACAATTGTTGTCCAATATATAACCTCCATAAATTCTTGATTCTTCAACTTTACAATTGTTAAATGTTGGTAATAAATTGTGAACATTTTTTTTTTTAATAATATCGATATTTAGTAAGATTTTTTTTTTTCTCTCATTATATTGCTGTCAAAATAAAATGAAATATTTGTTCTGAAAAAAAAAACTGACTTTTCCTATTACTGTGGATAATGTCTTTATGTTTAGATATATTAATAAATTTCTTACATTTTCATGACTACAAAAATTTTATTAAACACCAAATATTGTACTTCATATAAAATTGTTTTTAGAAGTAACAACCTATAATATGTCATCAGTTTATTCTATTTTTTTTTTTTATATAAGAAGCACAAATTTATTAATTATGCCTATTTGAAAAGTTGTACAGATGAGCTAAACTGATAACTACAAATTGTTTAGATAAATGAAAATTAATAAATCTTTTAATTGTGTAAAATTAATATTGCCTAAATGATTTCATGCATTCATTACAGTATCAGAGTAATCAATATAAATGTTTGAATGCAATTAATATGGCTTTTAAATATTTGAATTTTTAACATTTCTAGTGTTGATATATTTTAACATGAAAAGTAATTTATGATGATTATTAATTTATTTTTAGATCCAAATATTATGGGAAGATTTGCTCAACTAGAGTACAAGCATGGAGATATTGAAAAAAGCTTGAGTTTGTATGAAGAAATTCTCGTCAAATATCCAAAGCGTAAAGATTTGAAATCTGTTTATATTAACATCTTGAAAGCGAATGGCCAAGAAGAACGTGCAAATGCTTTACTTTAAAAATATAGTGCTTCTAAATTATGTAATATATTGTAAATAAATATTTTTAAAAAATACAAATACAGAAACAAGTTAACAATTTTCTTATAACTAATGTAATTGGTTATTATAAGTATATGTCCAGAAACATGCACATGAACACAATTTTATTCCTTCTTTATAAATACCTTAAATATAGTTAATAAGATCTATATTTATTAGAATAATAATAATTTTGTGATAAAATGAAATCTTAAAATTTCTCTTCATTTTATAGATAACTTCTAATATTACATATTTATTGTATTGAATAAATATTGTTTTTAGTTCAAGTAACTCTTATAATTCTTAAAATTTAGTTCTAGTATATAAATTAAGGATTATGATAAAAATCATCACACAACATGTACATTATAAGCATAAAAATTTTGTATACATTTGAAATAATTAGATTAATGTAATTTTAATGTTTTACATTTCTATTTAGTTGTTTTGAATTAAACTATAATAAAAAAAATCTCTTATTATTTATAAGCATTAAAATTTTGCATATTATTAATATGGCTTGATAAATTTTATTAGAACATATTAGTATATGCATAACTAAATTGCAAATAAAATTTGTTAAAAAATTTTCAAACTAACATAAAGCATACATTATATTTTAAAAGTTATTACTGTTTACCTACTATATGTTATTAGATCTTCATCATTAGCGGTATATATTTATTAAGCTTAGTTGTAGATCTGAATATCAACAGTCATATTTAATTTTTGAAAAAATTAAATTTTTGTAGTACAGCATTTTGAAAAAAAAAAACTTTTTACTGATGTCAGATTCAATAACTTGTGCAATATTTTATTACAACTCTTTTTACCACCCAAAAAAGCAAGAAGTTACTGGAGACATAAAATTGCTGCAGAAAAATTCAAAAGTCATGAAGCGAAGATTTACTCTGATTCTGATTTTACTTCTAAATATTTCTAACAAATGTGACTTAAGGAAATCAAATGTGACTTTTTCTTAAAATTGCATCAGAATAAACTCAAGAAATGCCAAATCATTCCTTAAATTTAATGCATCCTATTTTTGATATTATTCAAAACAAAGCTCCTACTTTTGCCAAACATTAATAAATATTACCCTTTTTGCATTTCAGATGATAATCGTATAAAATGACGTTTGTCATCAACATAAAAAAAGCATCTTCAATAAATGTATTTTAAGAATTTTATATGATTAAAAAAAGAAACTGGTTATGCTAAAACATAATTAAATACTTTATATCAAAATATCCTATACTACATTAAAAACCTTTAATGTATTAATTCTCAGTGATTGCATTTAGGTCATTTAACAAATTAAATTACCTAATGTCTACTCCTTCCTACCTTTTTCATTATTAAACTAAATATCTTTTAACTTTGTTTAATTCAAATTATATTTGAATATTAATTACAGTAATTTTCATTTAGTTTGTATATCGAAATCTAATGATAATACATCATGAAAAATTTTCCACAAAACGAAAAATTAAATATTCATTAAAGCTCCTGAAATAGCAGCGTAGTTTTTAAGATATTTTTTTCTCTAATATTATTGTTATGTCCCTTGAATCTTTAAATAGTTTTGCTTTATTATTCACCTTAAAAAAGAATTACTCATAGGAATAACATTGATTATATTTAATTATTTTCTTTTGTTAGTAACATACACATACATTCTTGATAAGATTAATTTATTGATTAATTGTGTTCTTGCTCAATAATAATTAATTGAAAAAAAAATTTAAAAATCAATGACGATTTAAGACTAAACAATCTTAACCATTTTAAGTAAATTAAAATCTTTCGGTAATCACTAGCTGTGTTATATTGTAACAATAAGGACACCATAAGATATAATTACACCCACCATTGTAAGTAGAAGACTTCTGTCCAACTGAAACATTCCCCAGCCAGTAAAAACAAGATTTAGCTTAGAAGTTTCATTAAATAAAAGCAAATGCAAAAATCACATCCGATCCATAGATTTGCTTTCGAGTGCAATTGTGAACAATGTTTTGCTGTAGATATTTCCACTCATTGCAGATGTCCGTTAATTTTGCACCAATTAAAGTTAAATGAAAAAAGCAACCAGAACTCCACGCTAACATAATAATGCAGCCAACTGTTTTTAAATTCACAATGCTGTTATCAAACTCAGTTGCATTGATGGTAACCAAAAGCAAAAAATTTATGAAAACTAGCACATATGTTAAAAGATGCTTGGAGATAGCACATCTTCAATGAGTTGATGAACTTTTGTAGCTTCTATAATGAAGGACATATTTTTATCAATGTTTTGACATGTTAGATTAGTCACCAAGCTGTGATGAATTCCTACTAGCATGCACTTCAGTGAATTTTCATATGTTCTATACGTGAAAAGAAAAGCGTCATACACAAACTTGGTGTGATGATGTAGTATAAAGTATATACACTGCTATATATAGGAAATACTATGGTAACACAAGTAGGATTTTCCACACAATCCTGCATTATATTTGGTTTTAAACTGTATTTAGCCTCATCTGAGCTCTGAATTAGGAATAGCATGAATATGAAACTGGTAATTAATGGTATGCCAATTATAAATCCACATGCAATTGCTATTTCATACTTTGTACATCTATGATACTCCTTGTAGTGTTTGTTTCTGAACTTCTTCAATGCAGTTACCATGTGAAGTATCTGAGAACGTTTAAAAGCCACGGAAAATCTGAATGTCATCAAGGTGATGGTCAAAGCTGCTGTTGTCAAAAAGAGAAACAAGCTGTGTGCTGGAAATCCAATGAAGCTGTTGTAAATGAGGTACACACCAAACGATGTGAAAAAGAGTTCCAAGAGCAATTTCATGGTGGTCGTTATTTTTCTGTTTTGCTGTAGTCCATAATCGTAGAATGGTATGCCAATGACGATAAAGCATCTGATCAACCATCTTGAATTTATTTCATTATGTGTTGAGTTTGTTTCGCTGTCTGTTGAACTTGAATCAACTTTTCTTTTCTTGAACTTTGTCATTTTTTTTTTTTTTCAACTTTAATTTTATATTTTAAAGCTGTTATACTTTGTTTTTTTATTCTTGGGTATGTTAGATGACGCAGGTAAGAAAAAAAGTTAATATAAAAAGTTGAAAATTCTTTGTTGGATGTTAGCTTTAGAATCATGTTAGAGAAATCCAAGAAACAGTTTTGTATTCGTTCAATTTGAGATTATAATTGTTGTACATTTTCATTGAATCCATAAATTATGTTTACTAATATACAGTAAAATTTTTTAAATGATCACTCATAGATTAAATAAAAGTCATGTTTTTCACATGGATTTGCACATTATTCCAAATAAAAATAACTTGTGGTACATCCAATCTTAAAAATGCATATTTGTCCTAAATTTTACATATGCAGGATACTTTTCAGCAATACAAAATACCACAGAATCACAAAATAATTTTATACAAAATTTTCAAATGTTGATAAAACCACATTTATCTGATTAACTTTTAAAGCATATAAAAATTTACAAAAATGGCTATGACCAATGAAATTTTTCCAAACTTCTATACAGTTCACCAGAATTTTGTTTTCGGCAATATCTAATCATAAATTCTCAGTTATTGGCAAATCCATATTTATCTTATCAATTTTTAAAGCATATAAAAATTCACAAAAATCATAAGCACCATTTCTTCCAAACTTTATACAGTTCACCAGAATTTTGTTTTCAGCAATATCTAATCATAAATTCTTAAATATTGACAAATCCATATTTATCTGATCAATTATTAAAGCATATAAAAATTCACAAAAATCTCTAAGCACAAACGATTTCTTCCAAACTTCTATACAGTTCACCAGAATTTTGTTTTCAGCAATATCTAATCACAAAATTCTCAGATATTGGCAAATCCATATTTATCTTATCAATTTTTAAAGCATATAAAATTTCACAAAAATGGCTATGCACAAAATAATTTTTTTTTCAAACTTTTATACAGTTCACCAGAATTTTTTTTTTTTTTTCAGTGGCATCTCATTCAAAAAATTACTTTCCTTTCTTTTTAATTAATTTAACGAATAGAAATGCAACCTCAGAAATTTTGCAGCAGAAGACAAAATTTTCGAATTACATGCTTAGAACATTTCATCAGACACATTTCATCTTTACCATTTATGTCTAGACAAAGCTTTCTAAATAGATATTGAAAGATTTTCTCAAAACCACTTACGAAAAAAGTGATATCTTTAAAAAGAATATTCATTGAGAAACGACTAATAGTGTTATTATACAAGCATTGAGCAACAACTTTATCTTTCCACAAGCTAATGGGTTTCTGCTGTTAGTCGTAAAGATAATGGACTGGCTTCGAATGAAGTCCGATAAAAATGAATACACAAAAAGAATGAAATTAAGTTAATGCTATCCTTATGAATAGTAATTCGCAAACAAATACTTGATTTCAATTTTTTTTTTTTTTTTTTTTTTTTTTTTTTGTAATGTGGATAGCTATTATAGTGGATGGATCGTGATCTGTCATAAATATTAAAATTTTCGACCCATTTATCCTTGGCACTTTTTTTATTAAAACTTTAACATTGTATTCTTTGCACCTGATTATACGAAACTTATTCACTGATGATTTTTCTTTTTTGGTAATGTGTCTGTCAGCAAGATATGTCATGGGCCTGAATGGCCCAGTATCTAACGCTTGGTGTCACAGGTTTCGGGTCCGAGTCCCGGCGGTACCATGGATAATCGTAGTGGTTCGAAATCCTCTTTATGCTTTAGGTCCCGGTCTCATATGCCTGTAAGAGCATCACGTAGCTTAGTTATACTTCTACTTATGGGTGCTCAATCACAACAGAAGCTGCCTCTTCCCTCCATCCATGGGAGGCCTGATGGCCAATTGCTTAGCGCTTTGGCCTTTGTTACCATAAGCTTCAGTTTCGAATCCGGGCAGTGGCATAGATATTTGTTAGTGCTTCGCTTAATCTGTAGGCTTCGGTCTAATAAGCCCGAAGTGTGCATAAAATGACCGCAGTGCGACAAACCAAACCAATCCATCCTTGAGTAGATTGATTACTCGTGGGATGCACTGTTAGGATGTCATTTAAGATCAGGATTAGTCACAACACAGTTAGAGATGTCATTTATGAGATGAAGTGGTTTTCGAATTTATTACTTTTTTTTGTTCTATAATTCGTTAGTTTCGGGACCTACAAACATATTGCGATGCACAATAGTGCGAAAGATTTAACGCCAGTTCTTCGAGTTGATATCGAAAACCTTAACATTAGAAAAACAAATCGTATGTACCTAGGTTATGCATCTCACCACATGTTTCCGGTTCGAGTCCCAGCGGTGCCATGACACGGATGTAACATCGTCTTCTTTGGCGCAACAGCCCCATGCTGGGCTAAGGCTGTCTGCCTACTGACAGATTTCGAGACAGGAATTTTTTTTCCTTTTTACGGGGTAGGGTTGTCACTTCTACGCCCGACGCTCTACAGTCATATTAACCACTAACGGTTTAAAGTGGATTTCAAACCACTACAAAGATCCATGTCACCGACGGCACCTAGCGCCAATCACTCAGTTATCAAGCCAATGTAATATGCACATAGAACATTTTAATTGAAGGGAACTAGCAGTATAATTAAAGAATTTCCAAATTTGTTGGTAAACTACATACAGCAAAATCCTCTTAAAAAACAATGCACAAACTCATAGGCCAATGATAAGGTATGCCAATTCAGATTCGAATCCATTGGCAGTGTTCTTTTCAGATGCTGCTTTCAGAAACGAGAGACATCAATGGTGAATTGTGACACTTTGTAAAGTGCCTCACATTGATAATCAGGCTGCCTGGTGGGAATTTTCCAGGTCTCATATGCGATACGTAAATGCGAGGCGGGTACTTTCAGTACACCTTTCATCCAACGCAGTGTGGTTTTTTTGTTTTTCTGTTGTCATTTTGTGCACACGAGGGCTAAACAGACCGGGACCTACAGTTTAAAAATGTATTCAGAACCCCAAACGAAAATCCATGCCGCCGCCAGGATTCGAACCTGAAGCCTATGGTACCAAAGGCCAGAGAGCTAGCCAATTTGCCATCCGGCCGCGGGATTAATTAGGAGAAAAAAATGAAATCGTACAGCGAATGTTATAATACTTTGTTATATAAACAGATTGTTCTCCTGAAATATCGTTTGTCCTTTCTTTACCTTTTTTGCAGCTGTGATGTTCATGACATGCCATGTATGTAGGAAACGAGGATAAAACTATAAGGTTGGTAGGTCAACACTAATATTTTATTCTACGTCATAATAGTGCTCTAATCTCAGAGATTTGATGTCATTGTAATATTAAACTGCACAAGACACTATCCTAAGGGACCTGAATGGCTAATGTCTAGTGCTTTGGCACTCGGTGCCGCAAATTTCGGGTTTGAGTAACACCGTTGCCATGGATGTTTGTAGTCGTTCAGAATCCACTTTAAACCGTACGTCCCGGTCTCATATGACTGTTGAGCGTCATTTAGCTAAGTCAGACTTCTACCGACGGGTGCTCCATCATAACAGAAGCTTCCCCTTTTCCCTTCAATCATGAACCCATAAGGGTTCATGGGTTTGTCTACCAAGGGGAATAAGAAACAACAACACTATCGTAAAAAATTAAAACCCGAAAATCTTCAGAGAACACAACAAAAATTGTGTACGACTAAATCAGCACAATTACTGAAAAAGTATTCAACCTTTATGCTCCGAAATCATTTCATTTGTAATTTTTCCATTAATAACTGTAAAATGGGAATAACTTATTTCTTTTGTATATTGCTTTATCCACGGAAGCTCGTATTTATTTCGGTATAAAAAGGGGTTTGGTGCATCTTGTGCACATGCATGCATCGAAGCAAGGGGTTATCTTTGTGCACACGAGGGCTAAACAGACAGGGACCTGCCGGAATTTAAAGTGGATTCCAAACAACTAAGAAACATCTATGCCACTGCCAGGACTCGAACTTGGAGCCTGTGGTACAAATTGCCAGAGGGCTAGAAAATTGGCCATCAGGCTGCGGTATAAAAGGGGAGAATACGCGATAAAATTTGCCGTTCACAACAGACTACATTCTTTTAAGAGGTCAATTACATAGGGCGAATATCTGGATGTTAAAAATTATGCAAGAAGTTTAATAACGCAACGGCGTTAATAAATTTCGATATATGTCCAAGCGATATTCGATTTATGTATTGGCAAGCATCTAATATGTTATGAATTAGCCGCTGTGATATCTCCTATTAGACGTGTGATATCTCCTACTGATTATTTCAAGTCATTTAATAAACAATATTTCACATAACATGAAAAATTCGAGTCGAGTTAAACTGGAGAATAACAATTCAAAATTCCTTAAGTCTTAAAGTGGGCCTGAATGGCCGAGTGGCTAGCTCTCTGGCTCTCGGTACAGCAGGTTTCGGGTTCGAGTTCCGGCGGTGCCATGGATATTTGCAGTGGTTCGGAATCCACTTTAAACCACAGGTCCCGGTCTAACATGCGGAGATATTGTTACTCCGAGTCCGTAGCTTATCTTCCAGCTACACGCACCACCTGGGTAGTGCTAAGTGAGTAACGTCGGTGCAGCTCTTGCCGTAAGGCATCAAAGACAACTGTACGTGTTTGCCAGCTGCATTAGAAAAAAAAAAAAGTCTTAAAATGCTTTCCAATACATTTCATGATATCGAGTATCGTTTGAGTATATTTCAATCAACTCAGAAATTTCGTACCAAAATTTACAAATCTTTGCAGCTGCACCGTACGCTAGGTGCTAATGTTTGCAGCTGCATTGTACAATACCAAATGTATTTTGTTTCTAGTTCTTTATGTAAATATATTGGGTACATTAAAAATTGTCATAATTCTTGAAATTCCTCTATGCAAGATATTTCGGCAATACGTTTACAAACTTTTAAGAGAGGCAATGGAATATGTGCCTACTTCTACTATATTACTCGGAATATGTGCTTAATATAACAGAAAAGAAGTGATACCCCATTCATGAATACGAGGTTTATTTATACAATGCACATCAACATGATCATGGGTAACATAAGTGAACTCCGCATGCATGTCGTACCCACGACGAATCCTTCAGACTCTGCAGTGCGGCGTCTTTTATGGTACCATACAAATCGCGCGCCACCTGATGGCCAATTGGCTAGCGCTTTCGCCTTTGGTACCACAGGCACCAGGTTCGAAACCTGGCGGTGTCAAGGATGTTAAATGGTTATGAATCCACTTTAAACTGTAGGTCTCGGTCTTTTATCCCTCGTGTGCACATGATCAGAGCGGCAAACCAAACCAAACCAAACCATATAACTCTCGTACTTCAACTTGTATCATCGTATGCCACCTTGTTCTACCAAGTTCGACTTGCCACGCTCCATGTCTAGAGTCTATACCATTGGCTCAATGGAAGGAGCCTCTCTCTCGAATAACTTTGGTAAAGACATTCAAAGAGGATATGACAGGTAGTAAACCTTATCGTATATTTTTGTATTTGACAACTCCCCCGCTTGCTATGCTCACCCATTGCATTTGACAACTCCCGCTTGCTATGCAATTCACCCATTGCATTTGACAACTCCCCGTTAGCCATGCAATTCCCCCATTGCATTTGACAACCCCGCTAGCCATGCAATTCACCCATTGCATTTAACAACCCCGCTAGCCATGCAATTTACCCATTGCGTTTAACAACCCATCGCTAGCCATGCAATTCACCCATTGCATTTAACAACCCCGCTAGCCATGCAATTCACCCATTTCATTTAACAACCCCGCTAGCCGTGCAATTTACCCATTGCGTTTGACAACCCATCGCTAGCCATGCAATTCACCCATTGCATTTGGTAACCCCCTTTCCCTAGTCATGCAATTCACCCATTGCATTTGGTAACCCTTTCCCTAGTCATGCAATTCACCCATTGCATTTGGTAACCCCCTTTCCATAGTCATGCAATTCACCCATTACGGGCCTGAAGGCCGTGGGGGTAGCGCTCTGGCCCTCGATATCACAAATTTCGGGTTTGAGTTCCGGCGGTACCATGAATGTTTGTAGTGGATTGGAATCCACTTTAAACCGTAGGTTCAGGTCTCATATGACCGTAAGTGTCACAGAGCCCAATCAGACTTCTTACCTACACCATTCCCAAACGGTAAAGGGCGACTCGGTACTAAGCAGTGATGTGGAGTAGTAATAATTCACCCATTGCATTTGATACCCCGTAAGTCCGATGCATATCTATTATTTCCGCCATCCTATCGCCAATGCATTAGTTGGTGAAATGAAAAGGTAAGAGAATGCTTGGAATTCTCGGGTTTGTTTTTGCATTTCCGACATGGACTACTCGAAATCGCAAAACAATTCTATATATTATTTATCTATGTAGAATCTATATACACTCTTCTAGAAGTTTGATAAAGAAACTAACCAAAAGGCTTGCAATTTGAAAAAGTGAAACAATCGTCTATTCGGCAAAAAACAATTTCCTTGTTGCTATTTGCGTGGTATCAAGTCTTCAGTGTGAATTATTTTAAATAAAGTCATGGGCAATGTGAAAAAGCCAACTTGTCAGGGCAAGTCGAAAAAACAAGTCATGGGCAATGAGAATTGCATCCAAGTGAGACGTCTAATTTAGGAATATCCAATCCTGGAATTTTCTTTAAGTAAAAGAAAATATTTAGGGTTGCCCATGGAATATATAATTTAATGGCAAGTTAGCCAAAGAAATTAGTAAATAGATTTTTAATCTAAAATATACAAATATTGTAAGGACAGTCATTCGTCCCCCCCCTCATGTTGACTTAAGAAAAACATGGAGGTTGACTTGTCTCTACGGTCATTTTGGGTACACAATGGGCTAATTAGACCGAGACCTACAATTTAATGTGGGTTTCGAACCACTAACAAACACTCACGAGACCGCCCGGAACCAGATTAGAGGAGAAAATGAAAACAGGGAGTTTTCATTTCTTTCTGGTGGAGTTCTTTAAAAATGTTAGTTTAGTACAGCCCGTGCCGGATTTTCCTATAGGCTGACTAGGCTTCAGACTAGGGCCTCAAGATCAAGAGGGCCTACATTCAAATTGTTAGCAAAATTAGAATTACACTAATTTAATTACATTTGTTTTCGTAGTCAAAGATTTTTTTATTTGAACTTTGTTTCTTTGTAAATGCTGTGTTATGTTTGATTAGTTATTGTTACAAGTACTATATAGGGTGCTCAGAATAAATATCCAAATAAGTGTTGGACATTTTTTTTTATTTATTATCCATGCCACATTTTATAAAGATTAGTACCCATCACAACACATTTCATTTAACATATTGATGATATATCACAGTAATGATTTATTTTATTATCTCTCATGCAATTTACAAACTTAAAAATGGGAGGATGGACTCCTCATAAGTGGAATAGCCTATGGCCTCTCCATCTAAATCCGGTCCCGAGTACAGCAGATATTCCTGTGGTGCATCTTGGGTAACAATGAATCTGTTTTACATACGTTTTCCTTTACTTTAATCCCATGCTAATTAGACCGGGACCTACAGTTTAACGTGGATTCCGAACCACTAACAAACATTCATACCACGCCTAGGATTCGAATCTGAAGCCTGTGGTAACAAAGTCCAGAGCACTAGCCACTTGGCCATCAGGCCGAATAAACAGAAAGGAAAAATCCTCATGCAATTGTTTTTCCCCCAAAGAGTTCTGAACAGTGAAATTAGAGGAGAGTTTAAATTGAAAGAAAAGAAATGAACGTCGGTTTTTAATTTTCCCACATACAATTGTTGTTATCGTTTCCATGGATTTTAAATATAATTATTAAAGTTAGATCAAGTCAAAAGTCTTCACGATAGCGTACGGTAGCAATGGCACCGCTTCATTACACAGGGCTTCTCTTAAGTTGGCCTCAACTGGCACCATACGCAATTGCAAAACATGGGGAGTGAGTGCTGGGCACTCTAGAATGTGTTTAGGTGTTAGGAACGCGTTTGAATTTTTCAGGGGATGCATTCCCTGGTCTTGTCTGGGAGAATATTCATCCCTACGTAATGATTAGTTCCGAGTCTGCTAATAACCGATGTCAACTTCCTAGGGCAGTAGAAGTCCGTGATTAGTGGTTTCTTAAAAGTTAAGAGGAATTAGTCGGCTTTTGGCAACTGCAAGTATGATGGTAGTCCTGGGTTGATCATTAATGCACATTCAATAACAGTAATAATTACTACAAAGCAACAAAAAAAAAATTTCATAATAAAACAGTTTATTGCTAAACAAGTGTTAGAAACACATAATACATAAATTTGTTAAACAGGAAATAAATTAGCTAGTATAAACAAATGGAACCTTCAGAAGTGGCACATGTCAATTTCGCCAAAGTACCGATCTCTGATCGGATCCAATCTTTCAAGAGATGCACCCAACCCCATCTCTCTAATGACGAACGGAGCCACCTCATTCAAATTACGGAAGGCAACCCTCTTCAACTTCTTCGTTGACTTCAATAGCGTTTTCAGACCGTCCTCGGTCAAATTGCAGTGGGCGATGTCGAGGGATTTGAGCTGACAGAGGTTGTTCTTGTTGAGAACTCTCGCCAAGGCATCATCATTTAAGCAATCGGCATGCTTCAAGGACAAATCCTCCAAGTTGGGGCATTTTTCCATCAGGAATACTAGAAATTCTTCTACCTCCACTCTATTTACAGTTAGTTTTTCCAGACGATGAAGTCGAAACCTGGCGTCATCAGCTGTTCTTTCGATTAGATCTTCGGTATCCCCAGTTTTCATCACTCGCAAAATCTCCAGATTCGGGCAGTGCTTGCATATCATGGAGATGGGATTACTCACGATTTCATCAAGAGTGAGCTGCGTGAGTCGGCGTCCGATTTCTATCAGTAAGGTCTCGAGGGCTGGCATGTAGTCCTGTTCGCAAAACACGAAGTTTAAGCACAAGAAATGAAGTCGACTCAGATTGACCAAATGTCGCAAGCAGTCTACATGAAGCACTTGCACTAGCAACTGTTGTACATCGGGACAGCAATTAACGGCGGTGCTGACCAAGTTCGAAAAAGCTGTTCTATTCACGAGAAGGTCCTCTGCCGTGTAAGAGCCTGGACTAGGCAGACGCATTATTCCCCAATAGCATTTCTGCAGTTTCAAGACAGGGGGAGGTTTTCGTTTCCTCTGGGCTTTAGTCACCATACGGTGTATGGGATGCAACGTATCAAGAAGACCCAGCGAACAGACATGTGGGCAATGCTTGAGAAGTCTCGCAACTCTCTTCACGTTTCCAAAAAACCTGGCCGTAGTGAAACAGACGCTGATGGCTCTAAGATTCTTCAACAACGGCAATTTGGACGTTGATCCTCTCAGATGCTGAAAGAAGTCGTGGGCCAGAACATGAAACCTCAGATATTCCAAATACTTGCAGTGCCGTATTATACTGAAATCGAAAAGAAAGTTCGTATGGAAATAGTCTATCAAGGGAGATGCTTTAAGTAGCCGCTTGACATGGGCGTCGGTAACCATCAATGTCTTCGGCAGGATGATCCTCTTGACGTTCGGAAATTTCACGTCTCTTCTAGACAACATGGTCATGAGCATGTTGAACTTCTCTGGGGCTTCTCTGGCCTCACTGTGCGCTGCGAATAAAGACCGTAAATCATCGTCGTAAGTTATGAGGTAGCGGTGCTCAGTTTCAAAGGGAGTGAGATCCAGTATCTGTATGTTTCTGCAGGTCAGCATCTGACACAGTTCCTTCGCTTCTGGCCAATCTTTAAATGGGAGCGAGAATACATAATGCAAAAACGAATGGTAGGCATCTCTCGGTACCTCAGCAAAGGGATCATCGATTTTGCTCCAAAGTCCTGCCTTCAGCAAGTCTAGCGTCTGTCCATAGCATACAATGAGCAGAGGTGGAATTGGCACTGGCATTATGACGGTTACGTCTAGAAATGAAGAAAAATTATGCATTTTTTCAATTCCTTCTATTAACTCACACTCTCCCTATATACACAGTCCAGTCACATTAATGTGACCCCCACTTACTTTCAACGTCAAAGTGAAATAATCAATCACAAAAGGCAGGTGGCAGCACATTGTGTATATATAAATTTATTTATAAAGGACTTTTCTGCAATATAGTGAAAAAAGTAGGAATTGATTGTAAAAAACAAGTAATATAAAAAAAAATTTTACAAACTTATACACAAAATATTAAAACGGAATTTTATACAAGACTTTCTTTGATCATTTTTTATAAATACTAAGTGGAACACTGTTACTCCATAAAGAATTTGACCAGAAACCCTTCCGTTGCATGCATAATCATGAGTAATCTCCAGTTGTGAATCATGTGCATTTGTACTAAAATGTGTATAACGTCACTGTCTGTACTAGGCTTAGAACGTCTTCAAGAGGGCCACTTCCAGGTTCATGGAAACACTTAAATGATTATTTACAAGTATTGCAATACAGATATACCGAATAAGTATTTTGAGACATTGTACATTTTTGACTGTTTAAATAATTTACTAGAAAGAGAATTCTTAGAATTCTTATTCTTATTTGTGAATTCTTATCTGAAAACTGGAAATTCTTATCTGCAAAAACGAGGTTGTAGTTGTGGAGAAAGTGTGTAATATTTCGATATTTTTTTTAAATTTGGTCAGTTATTTACATTGTATTCGCATATCATACTTTAGAATTCAAAATATTTTTCAGATTTATTATATATATACTCATACATAATAACCCATAACAATCAATAAGAATAACTTTAAAGAACATAAAAAATCAGTTGATAATACTTCGGTTTGGTTTCATTATTTATATGATGAAATGAATAGGGTGGCACAATGTAAAAATGTTCACGAGTTATTAAAGTGAATGGAGGAAGTACAAGCGGACTCCATACACATTAAAATTTGTATCATGTTTCAAATTTTTAAAGAGGAAAGATTTTAATTGCGATGAAGATAAACTTAAGCGCAGTTTCTAAGCCCAAGCCATCAGGGATTATAGGTTTTGAAAATAGAGATAAAAAAAAAAATTTGTAAAACAAAAGATAAAACACAAGTATTTAAAACCGGTATTAAGCTCTAGAAAATGCCGGTATTGAACTTTTGGTCCTATATTACTATATTACAAGCATTATACACATATATACAGAAATCTTTAATTTTTTGTACTAAATAGAGAACTTGATTCACAAGCGCAGTTAACTCCAAAGACGGAGATTTTCAAAGTTTTCGAGTCTACCACAAATCTAATGCAATGGTCTGCGTCAGACATTAACTATCGCATCCCAAAACCACAAGGGACTCACTTTGGAAATAGGAGGAAACTCCTTTTCCACTGAAGTGATTGAATAAACCGAACACTTCTGGTCGATTCGTCGCATAATTCTCATTCTCCAAAAATCTTTTTAAGATAATCCGTCAAGGAGGCGGGGGTAGCTTCCCTCCCTTGTTATTGGAGGGAACATTTTTGGCTCGTGGTCTATCACCAATCACGATAAACAACGAACTCGTGTAATTGTTTCGACCTGTAAAAGTCCTACACACATTCGCTAATTTCATGACTTGATTTGTTTTGTCGCTCTACGGTCATCTTGTGCACACTTTAGGCTAAACAAATCGAGACCTACAGTTTAACTTGGATTCCGAACCACCAACAAACATCCATGCTACCTCCAGGATTCGAACCTGAAGCCTTCGGTACCTACGGCCAGGCAAGTAGCCAGTTGGCCATCAGGCCGCTCACTAATTTAAAGAGTCTCATTATCCATGAAACTGAATATCTGCCATCAGATTTGAGTGACAGGTTGTTCTCATATTGCATGCCATTAGAGTTCTGTACTAAACTATCCACAATTAAGCTCGTCTACTGTCAAATTGAATGATAGGTTTATTATATATTTGTCAAACAATATAGAGTCCTCTCTCCTGGGAATTAAATGCCAAAACACTTCTAGTGATAAAAAATGCTACGCATGTTATAATGACAGCCGAAATACAAATGATAAACAAGATGGTTTACTTTCTTCAAACAAAAAGTTCATGATTCTGCAGAACTCGTCTGAATTATGTTCAGCCCAGTCCCATTGTCCCCTTCCTCATAGTATCCAATGTGGCCCGCTTTCGTTTACTATCTGGGAATCCATTAGTAGAAATAAGGCAGCCGAGATTTATATACAGAGCTTAAATAAAACTCATTTTTACAGTCATGATTACTTAGAAAAAGATCATATAGAACCGTTAACGAAAACCGTTTAAAAATAATAATAGAAACAAACTTATGAATTTGAAGTGTGTCTCGTATACAAGTAATAATGATTTAAATGAATCGCCGTTAAGTAATTTTACTGTATCCAAAAAGTAAGGCCAGTTTTCAATTTAAAATTCCCGGGGCTTATGGAAATTCAATTTTTTTTTCATTTTTCAATTCCTTCTTTTAGCTCACACTTTCCCTATACATATATCTTGTTCAAATTTTCAATCGTTCATAAAATACTTTTTTTGTTCCTCCACTCAAGTTCAGATACATTTTTTTTGAACTTGTAGTGGATGACACTGGATGTTAATACAGTTTTTTCAAATATTAATTCAGTAATTAAATTTGATTAATTTTAGTTTTTTTTTTTAGATTTAAGTTGCATATATCTACCTATAGATAGCGCTAAATAAACTTCAAAAATGAAATTAAAATTTATAAAAAGACTTTCTGCAAAATAATGAAAAAAAGGAGGAATCGACTTAAACAAGTAATATAAAAAAAAAAAAAAAATTTAAAGTCGCTGGCACTGTCCTTGATACTTCTGTATGAAATTTCACGTCAAAATAGTCATTAATGTTTGAGTTACTCTTGGCTTTGTGAGATGCTAAAACTGATTCCGGCGATTTTTGAAATGTCTGAATTCATTGAGCAAGAACTTGCGTTAAATTTTTTGCTTGCAGGAACGTATAGAATGTTGCAGAACACATCCAGCGAGCATTCTTATATCGGAAAGAAATGTTTAAAAGTGGTATAAACAGTTCAAAGAAGGCACAAATTCGGCCACCAAATTCAACCGACGAAGCTCACGTCCAAAAAATTTAAGATTTGGTGCTTGCAAACCGTCGATTTACAATTATTTACCTAGCTGATGATGTTGGAATTTCAAAATTCCATTTTAAAAATGTTTTGAACTTCAAACGAGTCAAATCTTGATTGGTACCGAAAACCTTGAATGCGCTAGCTTGCACTGCATTGATTCTTCGTGACTTTTTCGCCCATATCATTCCACAACCACCGTATTCTCCTGATTTAACATCGTGCTACTTCTGGGTATTCTCTAAACTCAAAAGACTACTGCGGGGACACAGTTTTGAGTCAATTGAAGAGACATTTCAAAAACCGCCGGAATCAGTTTTGGCGTCTCACAAAGCCAAGCGTAACTCGAGCACTAATACATATTTTAACGTGAAATTTACCCACAGATGTCAAGGACAGTGCCGGAAATTTAAAAAAAAAAAAAGTTGAAATACTATATGCCCGGGAAATTTAATTTGAAAATTGGTCTATTTGGACACACTAAAAACTAGTAAGGAGTCAAATTTTTTTGGTTTGATACCCACTTCTAGCGATTCTAGAAGCAAACCAGTTTTCAAAGCTAAAAGTCTAATCAGAAATAAACGAAAAATAATTGTTTCGTTATCTTTAAAAGATGTTGATGTTCAACGAAATTGGTCGTACTGATATTGGTCTGAAGCGGTTCTGGTTACGACTGTTATTCGGTATGGCGTTAGGGTTCCCCAGACCAGAAAGAACCTACCATTAATTGGTAGAGTAGAGGCGAGTGTATTTGGAGTGCCTGGGGTAAAACCTTGTACCTCCGTATTATTTTAAATTTACAGAATTATTTTTTTTACCAAAAGTTTAAAAATTTTAACATGGAACTAAGTTAAAGAGCACAAACTCTGTAAAAACAAAACGAGAAATTAAGGTTAGTATATTTAAATATAAAAATGTATTGTAGTACATATTTAATTAAGTGTTTAAATATTTGAAATAATTAGAGTTGGAAACCATTAATTGGTTGACTCAATGTCTGCGTTGTGCAGAAGAAATAACCATCCAGCTGCGATTTTGTCTGCTGACATTTTTACAATTTCAGCGCGATTGCAGATTTTCGACAGTTTGCTTTGACTAAATTTCTTATCACTATAGAATTTAGAAAATGTAACTACTTTATGCTATGAAGAAACACCAGACATTTTAAGCTACACATGCAGGAGAAACTATTTAGTATAAAAACCGGTTTCTGAATGATGTGATCATTCTAGTTGTAGTATACTTAACTCTGTGGCAGTGAAGCAGGTTCAATTTCTTCTGAATTCGTTTCTTAATTATTGTAAGGCTTAACTATAATTAAATTGTCGCGAGATGTCGCCACTGTGACCAGTAACTGGTACCATAAATACTCGTTTCCCACTGAGGCGTGAAGCGTTGAAGATTCACGCGGCAGGGAGGAAAATTTTTTTCGACCTCTTCACAGCGAATCGTCAGAAATAGGATTAAGCTTGTGAAGTTCCGCTTCGAGTTGAAAGTTGGTCAACTCGAAGCGGTGGATTTCAAACCGATTTCAGGCGAAGGCGGTGAGGTTAGTGATTCACGCTTAAACGCCTCGGTGGAAACGAGCCTTAATTGTGTGAACTAGTAAGTGCAAGCGGTGAGATTTTGAGACGACGAGGAGAACGCTAGGAGCGTCTGAGAGATTAACACGATCAGGGACCGTATGTGATATGCTTACGATTTTAAGTACTACATAGGATTGATATTGTGGAAGAGGCACAGGGTCCCATGTGTAAGTAGTATTGCTAATATTGTAAATAAATTCATATAAAGAGAGATTTGAGTGTTTCCGTCCACCAGACGCCTACAACACAATACCTGACACAACTAGTCGGTAGCAGGCGACAACACTAATTTCGTTATCTTCAAGAGATGTTGGTGGTCGTACTGATCTGGTCTGCAGAGGATGAAATTTTTGGACAGTTTTCTTTGATTGTTTTTTTTTTTTTTTTATTATTATAAAAAAATGGATCAACTTCAGCTTCGGAAAAAATCTGAACACTCGACACTTTAAGCCACACATAGAGGGAGAAAGAATTTAGTATAAAGACCTGTTACTGGTGGATGAGATCATTCGAGTTAAGTATGTAACTCTGTGGCAGTTAAACAGGTTCAATTTCTTGCAAATTCTTTTTTTAATTATTAATAGGACAAAATTTTAAGATAGTAAAAATCAGATTAGGCAACATGAAATTTATGTACTCATAAACAATACAGATGAAGTATTAACTCATAAGACCGTTGAAGCTTTTTAAGCTGCATAACCGATCTGATAATGCCGTTTTACCGGCTAAACAAGATACTTCAATTGTTAATTCAGGATGAGGAATGAAGAGAATCTGCGTCTAATTTTTCTTTTGACACAAGAGCTAAAATTGCAAGAACACTGCAATCTTTGAGATTCGGTTTTGACATCATTTCATTCAGATACTTTACTATCTAATTCGATGCACGTGATGGAAGCCTCAATTTGGCCTTTCGTAACCAATAGCCAGCTTTCGATAAGTTACAAATTTTGCAGTTTAAATTAAAAACTAGAAAAGCACAAGTATAAAAACGTTTCCAAATCAATTTTTCTATAAACAATATTCTATAGTTAATACTACTCAAGTGTCGCCTACATTGTACGTTTATAAAACTTTACATTGTCAGTATTTTATTCTTTCTCTGCGATTGATTTCCATTCAGAATTAGTGAAGTTAATTCTTTCGAATAACGCATATCGAAGCATAGAACCTTCAAAATAAGACGATTTATTCATAACTGAACGATACAGCCAGGGTTTGGCTTGGTGTGTCGCTCTACGTCAATTTTTTGCGCACTTTGGACTAATTAGACCGGTACCTATAGTTTAACGTGGATTCTGAACAAACAAACATCCGTGACACCGCCAGGTTTCGAACCTGCAGTACCGAAGGCCAGAACTTTAACCAATTAGCCATCAGCCACCAAGGCAGGGTAGTAGAACGATCAAGGGATAATCTCAGGTATTAAGAGGCAATGAAAACAAAAGTAGACAATTTCGGACACAATTTTCAAAAAGACAAGTATTTCAAAGACTGTCCCCAATGATTCTGGCTGTCAAAGCAGATACTTTTATTGAAACCTAGAACGCAGCCGTAATACGAAAGTTGAAATGCTTTTATTCATATTTAGTAGAACATGATAAAAAAAAATGTTACTATAAATAGCGTTTACATCCGACAGAAATAGAGTCTAAGATTAATTCTTTGATAAGCAGCTACTACTTTTATCACTCATTAGAATCTTTTTAATGTTATTCATAATTTTAGTTTTCATATTGTACTTAGTTTTTTTTTTTTTTTATTTTCCTGTTTGTAAATCTAATTTCTATGTGTAAATCTTTAATATTACTAGGCCTGGCTTTAATAAGTAATTAAATCCAAGATTCGTATTTACAATGTTTTTATTTCTAGGTAGATACAGTGGATAAAAAAAAGTATTGCCAATTGCCTATAAATGATCATATTTGATAACAAATATGTTTACAAATTTTATTTTAACATAACGATTACAGAAGGAGAAAAGACAAATATAACGAAATTTTCATTTAAATATTTTTTAGTCAAAATCTACGAGAAAAGCCAAAATTTACATGATAAAAAAGTATTGGCAAAAATGAAATTGACAAAATTATGAGCGAAAACAAAATCAGTATATGTTTAGTACTTTGTATGCATACCTTCTGCATCTATAACAGCTTGTAATCTATTTCTCATAGAGGAAACTAAGGTCTTTGTTGTACTGTTGGGAATTTTGTGCCACTCTTGCAAGAGTAAACGTTTGAGGTCGTCTTTAGTTGAAATTTTATGTTTCTTGATTTCTAGATCCAGCAGGTGCCATAAATTTTCAATTGGATTGATGTCAGGCGATTGAGGTGGGGTTCTTAATTGGCGAGGAGCATTGTAGAGCATTGAACTGCACTCCTATAGCACGATAAGTTAAACCTTCATTTCTGAGCCTACTAATAGTGTTTTTAATACTAACGTCCAACTGCTTCGATTTCGAAGTCATTTTACTGCAGTAATCGCAAAATAATGCATAGACACTTTTGGAGTAGTTTTGCAAACTTTATACCGGTAGAGTTTCTTATCAGACGAAAACGCGTGACTTCAATGAAACAAAATTTGCATAGCAGTTAAAACTTTTGCCAAATACTTTTTTGATATGCAAATTTTCGTTTTTCAAAGAAAAATCGTAGAAAATACAAATGTAAAAATAGTAAAAATTTTTTATTTTTAATATCTAAGATGTCTTGTATTTAATTACGACAGCTAAAATTGCATAACATTTTATTTATTTGTCAATATGAATAAATTAAGGCAATTGGCAATACTTTGTTTACCCACTGTATATAGGAGGGCCTGATAGCCGAGGACAAGCGCTCTGACGCTCAGTGCCAGAGGTTTCGGTTTAGAGTCCTGGTGGCGGAGCCATGGATGTTTGTTTTCGGAATCCTAGAATTAAACTGTAAGTCCCGGTCTAATATAACTGCAGAGCGTTGTTGCATCATTTTCCGTCTAGAAATCTGCCAATAGGTAGACTGTCTTCGCCCACCATGGGGCTATTGCGCCACTGATGAGATGTGGATTGTGTGGATTTTCAGGGGTGTTTTCAAAATGTGGATTTTCAGGGGTGCTTTCAAAATGTGCTTCCCTGAAAATCCAACAATAGTTACGGGGATAGGAATCGACTTTAAAATTTTTTTTTAATATTTCTTGTTAATACAATATTTAGTTCTAGTTGAATATTTCTTGACGAAGTTCATTTGGCCATTGGCGATTTGCACCTCAAATGGTTGACAGTGTTAGTCTTGTATGAAGACATCTCAAACACCCATTAAATTGTGCATCTGTAGCTTGCATTTCTGCTAAATTCTAGGAGTTTCTAGTACATTTCTACATATATGTTTTGGTGGAAGGATATTTTCAATGGATTGCAAGCTATTGTAAAAATAAGATTTGTCTAAAATTCAGTCATGTCAACCAGATAGCGACACGATTAATTGGATATTTTTTGAGAGAAAATGCAATTGTACGTTAGAATAAATTTTATAAACATGTACAGTGTTCAGCAGAAAGTGTTGTAACAAATTGTGTATTGTCGGATATTACGGTACACACTGTACCTAGAGACGAGTTACCCATTTACAGTTTGGGAATGATGTGGGCGAGAGCAAATTCCCGGGGCCCTGGAAGATAGCACAAATTGCCCTAATTCCAAAAAAATAATAATTTTTACTCTCCTGCAGATTATAGACCTATTTATTTACTTCCGACTTGGGGCAAGTTTTTTGACCGAATAATTTCTGATCGCATTAACTACTATCTCAATATAAATAACTTTTTTAGTCCCAAGCAATTTGGATTTATCAAAAATAAATCTACCATATCAGCTATCCAAAATATTAAAAACTTCATCTCACAGGCCTTTGTGGAAAATAATATTGTCTGCCTAATCTCTATAGATATTTCAAATGCCTTTAATTCTGTCAATTGGAGTATTCTTAAAAATAAAATTAATAGTCTCCCCCATTCCATCTTATTTAATAAACATCCTCTTTGACTATTTAGACAATAGATATATTTATGATAATAATTTAAAACCATATAATCAGGGTGTTCCGCAGGGTTCCTGTCTAGGGCCCACTCTGTGGAACATCTTTATTAATGAAATACTTTAAATCAATCTCGGTGATAATATTGAAATACAAACGTATGCAGATGATATTATTTTAATGAAAGATAAAGCAACTTACTTATTTAGAGAAAAACAGTTTAACATTATTAACGAATGGATGACTAATAATGAACTTAGTTACTTTTCTTATAATTTATATTATCATTATTTCAAATAGAAAATATACTCATATTCCATCCATAAAAATCAATGATAACAAAATTAACTTTTACTAAAGAACTTAAGTATCTGGGATTGATCTTTGATACCAAACTCTCTTGGGGCCCTCATTTAGACTATGTTAGAGACAAGATATTTAAAGTCCAATACAAACTTAACAGGTATGGCAGAGCTACATGGGGCCTTAAAGCCTATAGTAAAAAAAAGAATTATACGACAAATTAAAAGTCTCTCTGTACAATGTTATAATACTTTCAATACATTTTTATGCAATAAAAGATTTGTTCTCTTGCGGTCAATTGTCGCTATATGGTCATTTTTTTTGCACACTTGGGCTAATTAGACCGGTATCTACGGCTTAAAGTTGATTCTGAATCACAACAAACATCGGACATATTACCTTCATAGTACCTTCGGGACTCTAAACCGAATCATGTGGCACCGAGCTTTAGACAATCAGCCATTCAGAACAAGACTCCGAACCACTAACAAGCATACCACCACCACCACCAGGATTTGAACCTGAAGCCTGTGGTACCAAAAGCCAGAGCGATAGCCAATCGGCCATAAGGCCCCATGATAGATTTATGAAAGCAAATTTAACCATAACGTAACTATTTTCTAGTGAATGTTTTGAGAAAGTTAAAATCATCTGCTTGCATGTCGAAATCCAGGTAGTTTAATACAAAGCGCGTGGCATGATATTGGCCAACTTTCGCAGAACATTTTTTATGCAAATTTCACAGCTAACTAATTTTACCCCATGAAGTTCAATTATTTTAAATAAAATTTCTGAAACAAAAGTCGATGTTAGAAGTTTATAAATCATTAATTAAAATCTAAATTAAACACTAATTTTCTATTCACACTTTTTTAATTCGTGGACATTGTTCATATACAGAACTACAAATTCACATCACGAAGTTTATATTTGTTTAATTCCATAACGCGAACTTTAATATTCAATTTTATTAACAAATATTAATATTTATTAACTATAAGCCTGTGCAGTTATTTCCCGAAATAAAATATTAGTTTCAATCTTGTGCCAAGAGTTCAGTCTCGAACCCAATAACTTAATATTTTGAACGAATTTATAATAATCATTTACGCTATTAAACCACACCTGTACCCATCTCTGTGCCTGGAGCCGAGTTGTACCTTTACAGTTTGGGAATGATGTGGATGAGAAGTCTGGTTGGACTCTGTGACGCTCTACGGTCATACGAGACTGGGACCTACGGCTTAAAGTGGATTCCGAACCCCTACAAATATCCATGGCACCGCCGGAATTCGAACCCGAAACCTGCGGGGCCGAGCGCCAGAGTACTGACCACTCTAGCCATCGGGCCCCATATATATAATTATACAGATATTCATTATATAAGTTTGAAATAAAAATGTATGGTACTTTAGTTTTCTACTCAAACAGGAAAGAATTTAAACTCTCCGAATAGTCAGATTCAAATCCTTTAGAAAACCCACTTAAATTTGCAAACGGAATTCAATTCAAATATTACTATTCAAAAACGTTCCTTCAAAAAATAACTTTATACAGAATAAAAGTAATGAAAGCAATTAACTTTCTATAGCAGCTAAATTGCAAGGGAGAGAGAGGGTAAGCACTTCATTTAAATGTGTAATGACTTTATTTTCACACAAATTTTAGGTTTAAGTTAAACATTTACAAATATAAATATGAAAAAATTTCAGTTAATAGAAGATATAATACAACTTGTAGGAATAAAGAAAAAGTAAGTATTTTTTTTTTTTTTTTTTAATAAACAAGTTCACTTTAAAACTAATTAAATTCAGAATACACAACAGTAATAAATATGTCCATTTAACAACTATTCAAAAAAAAATATTAAGCGCGATTTTCTTTCAATAAACAAACATAGAAAATATTTAGTTTTAACACACTAATCGCTTTAATGGTTTAGGCTAATATGCATATTTACGTAACTAATATGAAATCTAAAAAATATTTCTTCTCCCATTAGGCCTTTATGCCGCAAAGACAAAAAGAAGCCCTTTTTATTATTACCACGGGTCCATACACTTAGTCTAGTTGTTGTTGTCGACCAAATGCGATAAGAAACATGAAACATTCAAATTTGCGTGTTTACATATGACAAATTACTAATTAAAAATCTTTCATTTGTAAACATTAAACGAAAGTACAATATAAAGTCAATTCAAATTATATATTTAATTACAGAAAAGTATATTAAACACTTACGTCAACACAGATAACTAATTAATAGTATTTTCTTTTAAACACTTACTTGTATTCCACTTGACTGGGAACAAAGAGCTTAAAGCCGAAGAGCAGCGTCGTTATAAGACTTTCAAACAACCTCTCGAATGATGCCACCAACGAATAAAAAGAACGTTAAACATATCTAGATCCAGATCTAAAATTAAAACATAATGGCTGATTTTCAAGAGAGCCGAAAAAAATGGAGTAGTGGTTAACACGTTCAGTTTCGAGGTCATAAGGAGCTTCTTTCGAAGCCGACAAGACGATGCCAACCTGAAAGATTCCTTGTTTATGTCGGGGTTGGACCCAGTAATTCCATCGGCTGGAAAGAAATTCTCTTGTAGATTGGTAGGATGCAATTGCCGAAATGCTAATATTTGGCAATCTTGATTCAAATTGAACTCGCAAATGTGGTAAACCACTCTTAACACCACTTTAATTTTTGCTTTGGCTTGTCGCGCTACGGTAATTTCTTGTCGTAGAGCGACAATAGGCATTTAAGCTAATCAGACCGGGACCTAAAGCTTAACGAGGATTCCGAACCATCAGCAAACAACTCATACCACCGTCAGGATCCGAACCCGAAGCCTGTGGTACCAAAAGGCCAGAGAACTAACCAGTTGGCCATTAGGCCACCATAAGCATTTGTGCTTACAATGACAAACGATAAACAAGGTGGTTTACTTTCTTCTAACAAAATCTCAATTCTACAAGAATTTCGTTTGAAATATGTTCAATCAAAAATTGAGTGAAGGAAAACTATACTGCTCAATCTGGTTCTGAACCGTCTCCGTCCGCTACCACTTTAAAGTTGGCATCGCATGAACAATTATTTTTTAACGTATCGCCCCATTCCTCATCATTATTCATCAAATTTTAATATTAGAATCTTTCTCGTAAAATCCTTATTTTAATGTAAACCATAGACTTTATGAAGAAAATAAATAGGAGTTGGAACTACTCGGTATAAAATTTAAAAAAAAATCTGTCTTCGCCTTAAAGAAGAAAATATTTATTAATTAAAAAATTCTAGAAAACATGATTTAAAACATACAACTGAAATCGTGATTTCTCTTACACACCGGCAAGAATGCCCCCTGTGGAGAAATGTTAGTCGACCTCGAGGCTCTCACCCGAGAGGAATTATACTTGCAAATCCAGCGAATTCCTGAATAACTTTATTTTCGGCTTCCTTCCACGAATCTGTTGTTATCTGTTTATAAATATGTTAAATAGTGTATGTCATTAATTTTATGTATGTGGTGTTTGTGCTTGTGTAAATGAAAAAAAAAAGCTGTGAGTTCTCTTACCTGTGCTTCAAATATCTCAAAGCATATAATTACATTTTTAGCATAATTGGCTACACTATTTTCTGTATCTCTGATTTCGTTCCTATATGCTTGAGATTTATTCTATGTCACATTTCAAATAGTACATTAAAAAAGATATACCTAAGTAATTAAAATTCTTTATAATAAGAATTTTTTTTTATTAGAGTGATTATTAATGCGTTTTTGTTATTTGATCCCCTCTTTAAAATTTTGTCTTTAAAGTTTTGTCTTAAGTTTTTGACTCCAGTCGCGATGTGAAGGGAAGCTCCGTCTTGCTGAAACTTCCACTCTTCACCCCCAAGTCAGAACCATAAGGAAGAAGCTCGGAATTCAGCACTTGAATGTAGTCTCTATGTTTTTGCCTACCATTTAAGAAAACCAGACTTGTCCTTCCTCCGTATCCAACAACCAACCAAACCATTAAACTCCCTCCTTCCATTTGTGGTGTTGAATAGTATTCGTCTTCATTCCCCAGACTATGCCAGTAGTGCTGATATCCGCCTGGACCGTCTAAGTTAAATTTCTGTTCATCGGAAAATATCACAGAAGTCCATTCTGTAGTCCAGGACATGTGCTCCTTAGCCCACGCTAAACGGTTATCAATGTCAGCTTGTGTCCACTTAGGATGATGTTTCCGTTTTTGAAAATGAATTTTTAGATCTTTTAATATAGTTGTAAACTGTTTGTTTCGTCACATGATTAAGTCCTGCTTGATTTCTTGCCTTTGAAACACTTCCTTTGTTCTTCTTAAGCACACGGACAAGTTTTCTTTCATCACGTGGTGTTAACTTTTTCGGTCTACCAGTTTCTTTTTCTTTCCATTTTTATAAGGATTTCTGAAAAAGTTTGAAACTGTATTTGGGCTCACCTGCAATAATCGAGCAATCTCTCTGACACCTTTACCATCATTTTGATATGCGGAAATTTGGCCTTTTTGAAAATCGTTCAAAGGTATTCCTTTAGGCATTTCTGAGAACGGAGAAACAGCGTGACTTTTAAACAAATTAGATTTTTTTGACAGCAACGGATAAAACAAAGTACAAAATCATTATTTAACTAAAGAACAACTCACTAGCAAGTGTCCTTCTACTTTTTTTACGCATCGGAAATTATATATGCTAATTTTATTAATAATATTAGTGGTAGATGTTTAATTTTTGCCTAAAATGAAAAAAAAAGGGTCAGTAAACTAAATCTGCATAAATATCTGGTAGTTAGGAGAAAATAAGAGATATTAATTGGCAAAAAAACACTGTCCTTCTATTTTTTTTTTTTTTTACGCAGTGTATCAGGCTAATTATTTTCTTTTAAATGCGTTCACTTTTAAACATTTTTTTTAATTATTTGTCTTAAGTGGGTTATCACCACGGCGTTAAGGTATCAATATTTTTATGTCAATTCCGTTCTAATGAATTTAGCCAAAGTATCATTATCAACTTCACATTCACATCTGTCAAAGTTATGATTCATATCCATTATCCATGCTTTAATTCTTTATTCCTTTTAATTGCCACTACGACAAATTTTATTATTCTCATCCTGGAACAATCTGACAAGATGCCATTTCTTATGATTTCAGTTGCCTTCTTAAGTAACTTTTTTTATTCTCTGACATGATGGGTTGTGAACGCCTTGTCAAGTTTCATTATCACTACATTGACTCTTTTCTCATAATGCTGTCCCTTTTAAAAATATTTGTGGAAATATTTTGTTACCATTAAATTAAAGTAACACTATCACTATAATTCCTTTAGTTTTATTTTGTCCCTTTTAAACATATTTTTACATAAATATAGCATAAATACCATATAATTATATAATTACATATAACATAAAATATTTTTAAACATATTTCTTCAAAATTTTTCCCTTTGTTTACAACATATACTATTATGTTTGATGCACGACTTTTAATGTTATAATAGAAATATATATGTTTTATAAATGTCCCACTAAAGCTCTTCTATTGGCAATTAAATGTACATAATTGTCCCATTATACGTAAACTTAATTTTGAAGTATGTGATTTATTTTTATTAACAAAATTACAATCAGAGAATTACTTTAATTATTAAGCATTAATTTTTAATTATGTCAATATGGAAAATGATGTTTAACTGTCCCACTAAATCCAACTTTTGTGTTAATGTGTTTTGCCTAAATGTTTACCAAAATAGACAGGGTAACCATCCCGGTGGCGTTCAGGAGAAATGGTCAGTTGGCCTGCAGACTCTCACCCGAAGATGAAGTATGTTTCGCACACCTTGCGCGTAGCGGAGTATCTGATTTATGCTTAGAAGTGGAATCTTTCTATGAATCTATAACTATATATCTTTGAATGTGTTAAATATTATATGTATCTAATTGAAGTGTGGTGGTGGTGTGTGTCAATAAGGCTGTAAGTTCTCCAACCTGTGCCTCAAGTATATGAAACCCAACTATACCAAATTACAATCTGGTTGTCCAACCCGCACATTACAATACTTATAATGACGAGTTAGTACTTAATCAAATTAATAAAATGTGTATTTGTGAATTGTACTGCAGCCATTATGAAATTAATTAATTAAAATATTTCTGATAACATATAATTTTAGATATTATAAATTAAACACTTAAATAAAAATAATTTGAAATTTGTAAATTCTTTTCTGATACTTGATACATTGAATAAATTTTTGATAAGAATAGAAAGAAAGGAAATTTAATATTTAATCAACTCTAGTGTAGATGAATTTTAAACCAACGTAAGTTTTTTTCTAATGCAGCTGGCAATAGAGTGACAGATATTTTTTATGCCATAAGCAAAGGATGCACCGACGTTACTCATTTAGCACTACCCAGGGGCACGTGTAGCTTGAAGATATGCTACGGACGCGAGTAACACTACCCCCACAACGCTCTACGATTATAGTAGGACATTAACCTACGGTTTAAAAGAGGATTCGAACCACTACAAACATCTATGACTCCATCAGGATACGAACCCGAAACCTGTGGTACAGAGCGCCAGAGCGCTAGCCACTCGGCCTTCAGGCCCCTAAACGAACTCACGAGAAGATTTAACAAAAGTACATTTCTGTCAATTCTTGCATACGACACTGTCACTAAATAATTATCTGTTAGTTTTATTCAAAATTAATCAGAGAAATAAATTAATTGTATAAATTTTTATTCAGCATTATTTTAGTTTATATACTTCAACACACATATATATTTATTTTAGAATACAGATAGTGTACATGTTCTCAAAAAAGAAGAAAATTTGGTAAGAGGTTATTTTAACACAGTATAAATAACGCAAGCTAGAATGGAAAACAGTTTCTCAAAAATTCAGCGAATGTTTAAATAATGAGATATTCATTGGCCATCTTCAGATTTATCACCATCTTGTAACTCTTCGTCTGGTTCTCTAACTTCACCAATTTTCTGAAATATTTGGAAGCAATTAAATAACGCAGATGTTCATAAGCAATTTATGGAGTATAAAAATATTAATTGAGATTCGTACTATAAATAAGACTTAATTACTAAGATATCTATAAATATTTCGTTAAACGTATAATCCGATTGGTCCAAACAGTATAAAATGGAACAAGTAACTCGTAGGCTGACACATACATGGCGCTACTAGTATTAAATCCATTTTTATTTTTAGTTAGCCCTACCCTTCAAAAGACACGTGTATAAATTTGACAGCTGTTGCACTATTAGTATGTGAGTTATAGCATTTTTAGTGAAGCAACTTTTGTTAGTTTGAAAAAATTGGATAAAAAGGAATTCCGTGTTTTAATAAAGCATTGCTTTTTGGCGAAAAAAAATACTATTGAAGACGAGGCTTTGTTTGATAAACATTATTCGGACTTTGCACCAGGAAAATCAACCGTAGAGAAGGGGTTTGCTAAATTTAAACGAGGCAAAATGAGCATCGAGGACGATACACGCAGTGGACGCCCCAAAGAGGCTGTTACAGACGAAAACATCAAAAAGTCCACAAAATAATGTGTGATAATCGTAAAGTGAAGTTGATTGAGATAGCTGAGATCCTAAAGATATCAAAGGAACGTGTTGGACATATCGTTAATGAATATTTGGATATGCGAAAGCTCTGTTCAAAGTGGGTGTCGCGCGAGCTCACAATCGACCCAAAACAACAACGAATTGATGATTCTAAGCAGTGTTTGGAGCTGTTCAATCGTAATAGACCCGAAATTTTGCGTCGATATGTGACAATGGATGAAACATGGCTCCATCATTTCACACCGGAGTCCAATCGACAGTCAACCGAGTGGACTGCACGTGATGAACTCTAAAAATGCTACAACTCACATACTAATAGTGCAACAGCTGTCACATTTATACACGTGTATTTTGAAGGTTAGGGCTAACTAAAAATCATATGGATTTAATGCTAGTAGCGCCATCTATGTGTCAGCCTATGAACATTTCAGCCAGCCTGTTATGTCATCGTACAGTATTGTTGCTGAGACTACAGGAACATCATTTAACACGTGTTTTAACTGTGATTTAACACACGCATTGAGTGTTGAGCATAAAAGCATGGTATGGAGATTTAATATTAATATTTGACAACAATAATGGGAAAGAGCCGCGACAAATCTCATTATTATTCTGCGTTTATTTGATAAACTAGTCTCTCTGTTCAATGTTGCCATACGTTCCATAGCTTTAATACATTTTTATACATACAGAAGATTTGGTCACTTACGGTCAATTGTCGCTCTACGGTCACTTTTCGCAAACTTCGGGATAAGTAGGCCGGGACCTTTTCGTACCTTTGACCAGTTTTTCATTTTCTTGACCATTTCCAACTTTTCTTACTGATTTTTTTTTAATTTCTTTCACGAACGTTTTTTTATGCACTATATTTTTAGTTTCTTTCACGAGATTGTTTTTACATAATATTTATTTAAATTACTTTTAAATGTGATATTAATTTAATTAAACAATATAAAATTGTTTTAGGAGCCTGTTAGCCGAGTGACCAACACACTGGAGCTTGGTTTATAGGTTTGGATTCGAGTCACGGTTGTGCCATGGTTGTTTGCAGCGGTTCGGAGTCCACCTTACGCCATAGGTCCCTGTCTAACATGACTGTAGAGCGTAGGGCGTAGTGCTGACAAACCTACCTTGTAAAAAGAAAATAGCTCCTGTCTGCCAGTAGCCAAAGGCCTTGGCCCATCATGGGGCTATTGCGCCAATGAAGAAGATGAAAAAGAAAACTGTTTTAAAAATCTCCGGATCAAAGCAAAGACAATTTTATTTCAAAATGATATACGTAAGTTTTTCAAGAAAAGAAATCGTTTTTAATTCTATAGTTTTTTTTATTTTTTTATTTTTCATGATTTCTGCTATGCGTTTTGTTCTTACATTAAATTCAAAATTTCATGGGTAAACTGTACAATGGCGCAACTGATTATTCATCTACCCCATTTGCAAACCATTTTCCACCCCGAATTGCTATGAGACATCTAGGCGTACTCTATCCTTTCTTGGAATTTGTAACCCAGTGTTGTGATTCCAGTTCCTATATAAAAAGTGTACTAATCCAATTGACATTTTTTCCCTTTTATATTGCCAACAAAATAGTTAAAAAAAACCGAAAAAATATCTGCTAAAAAAATGTAAAGAAAACCTCTAGGGTTGCCATATCAGCTCTCGATTACATCAGTTAATGACATCAAATACACCATATCATAACCACTCTCCCCCGTGTGGGTCCGGGTTAGAATAGCGTCACTTTAGCCCATGCATGTCGTAAAAGGCGACTAAAATGGATACCCAGTGTCAGGGCTGGATTTAGATGAAAAGAGGCCCTAAGCTATTCCACTTAAAAGGCCCATTCACCTCCCATTTTTAAGTTTGTAAATTACATGAGAGATAATAAAATACATCATTACTGTGATATATATTTTTTTTGTTCCAATGCAGCTGGCAAACACTTAGACGGCTTGGTCTTGGATGCCTTAAGGAAGCGCTGCACAGACGTTACTCACTTTGCATTACACAGGGGTCGCGTGTAACTTGAAGATACGGATGCGGAGTAACAATGCCCCCAACGCTCTACGATCCTATTAGGACCGGGACCTATGATTTAAAGTGGATTCCGAACCACTACAAACATCCATGGCACCGCCGGCACTCGAACTCGAAACCTGTGGTACCGAGAGCCAGAGAACTAGCAACTCGGCCATTCAGGCCCATTGTGATATATATCAATGTTAAATGTAACATGTTGTGATGGGTACTAATCTTTATAAAAAATATGGCACAGAAAAAAATCGAGCACTTATTTGGACATTTATTTTTTATGAAGTATTTATAAACTATTGAAAAAAAGTTTCAATAGTCTATAAACACTTCACTAAAGTATTGAACCTACTGAACTCAAAAGACGAGAATCAAATGATCGCGTAAGCAATCCTAAAATAAGAGTCTTTTCTAATAACATTAACACGTATTTCATATTATCGAAGTAATACGAATATAACCGAACGTCGGGATAACAATAGGTCTGTTCGTTTGTCTGTTCCAATCTACACCAATGTGCACTTTATGTATGCAAGAAAAAACACGAGCTTAGTAGCATAATGCACATCAATATTTACCATAGCAATCACTGAACGTAGTTCCCAATCAGCCTAACGCGTTGATCTTAACCATTACATTTTTATGTTTGTTTATTAGTCATATGTGTAGAATTTCTCCTTATTTTCGATTCAGTGTTTTAGTCTTTACTATTTTTAGAATAGTGTATTTCTAATTTTGCTAACAATTTGAATGTAGGTCCCTCTTGATCTTGAGGCCCTAGGCTGAAGCCTAGTTAGCCTATAGGAAAATCGAGCAATTCCCAGTGTTCGGGGATATAATCGGGTATGGTAAAGTCAGACTTCTCCCTTTGGATGCCCCATGTCTTTATATCGCAAGGTCAAGGACAGAGAGAAGCTGTATTTTTTATGTTTGATCATGATTCTTCGGTTTAAGCGGGTTCGAAGAATTGTTGCTGTCGACCAAGTGGGATAAGAAACAACAACATAACCACTCTATACACATTCAGTTAAGCAGTACTTACCGGAAGAACTTCGCATCTGGTCGAATAACTGTCATTCAGAAATTTAAATTCCCTTCTTAATTCTAATAATTCGTAGCATATTTTTGTGTCTTCAAATCTCAACTGGTCCAAGTCTCTTAGAGCCAGAGCTTCATCTTCCTGTGAAATGAAATAATTCAAAAACATATCATTGAATGATCAGAATTAATTTTTTTTTAGATTTTCATAATGTTTTAATGTCAAAACATTAACATTAAAAGTTTTAACTTTTTTTTTCAAAACATTTTAATGAATGTATTTATTTTCTGCAAAAAAGGAAAAACCATTTTCTTTTAGTTTTTTAAATGGTTGTCATATCCAAATGTCGGACACTTTAATGCAGAGTCATTCACTACCGCAATGACAGGTATGCAGAAGTTTCAACGTTATCAAAATTGATCCAAAGAAAGTCTTGCTACTTTGCACTCACATTTTACCAACATACAGTGGGCCACAAAATTGAGTATACACCTTAGAAACTTAGAGACTATTTGCAATTATGAATTAAATATTGCTTTAAGATGATTGAATTTTTACCTTATATACTTTAGTCTATGCTTTACCGTACTATACTTATAAAATTGTTACGTTTATTTATTTTTTACAAAAAAATAAAAGATCTGAGACGAGAGGAAAAACAACACCACAAAAATAAGTATACACCTTTATTAATTTCCTTTTAACGTAAAATTAATATTTTGTTGCATACCCTTTTTGCTTGAATTACAGCTTGTAATCTTCTGGACATAGATTCTACTAGTGTTTTAATGGTTTCAAAAGAAATTTTTAGCCCATTCTTCTCTCAGAACCTTCTTGAGAACTTCCTTGCTTGTGATTTCGTGCTCATGTACAGCTTTCTCTATAATTGCGACCACAAATTTTCGATGACGTTTAGGTCGGAGACTGGGCTGGAGTGTGTAATTGCTTCTTGCAATGGTACAGCAAGTATAACTGCACAATCTTCGCTGTATGCTTGGGGTCGTTGTCCTGCTGGAATATGAAGCTTGACCCCAAGCCCCAACTTACTGGCACTTTTTTTCAAGTTATCATTTAAAATCCCCCAAATATACATGTTTGTCCATAATACCATCCATAAAAGCAAGCTCTCCAACTCCTCCAGCCGACATACAGCCCCAAACGACGACAGATCCACGTCCGAACTTGACTGTCTTAATGGGGTTTTAGGTGCCAGTGCTTTCCCAGCTTCTCTCCATATTATAAATCGTCCATCGCTTCCGTAAAAGATTAAACTACTTTCATCAGAAAATATTACAGTGTTCCAGAAAGAAATAGGCTTTAAACGATGTTCTTTGGCGAAAATCACTCTCTTTTGTCTATTCACATACTTGATGTGTGGCTTTCGTATTGGTGTACGGCCATGAAACCTATATTGGTGAAGGGTACGTCGAATTGTTTCAACTAAGATCTTTTTCCCGATTGTAGAGGACATCGATAAAGCTAGTTTAGAGGCACTCACCCTCGGACCGTTCTTTACTGAGTGAATGATCTTCCTCTTCGCTGTAGTACTCAGTATTTCTTTACGTCCTCTTCCAGGAATATTGGCCACAGATCCAGTTTTTTTTATACTTCTGTAGTATTTTTGGACACAACCATGAGTTACACCAATCAACGAAGCGATTTCTCGAAGAGATTTGCTCTCTTTCGACCCTTTTACAACCAATAAACGCTCAGATTCAGTAGTTTCTCTACGAGAGCTCATTTTATGATTTTTAATGAGAAAAAATACTATTTAAAAGAGTTGAAGTGCAATAGCACGTGTTATAAGCAGCAGCTTCTCCTGAAACTCTTTAAAGAAAATTTGAAACTAAAAAAAGTGGTGGCATAATTTACAAATATAAGAAGTGTATACTCAATTTTGTGGCATGGTTTTCTATCTTTTCTTCGAATCGCTTTACTTTTTTCGTAATAAATAAGTTAACTATAGAATTGTGTTATTATAGGATGGTAAAGCAGAGGTTAAAATATCTAGGATAAAAAAATTTATCTATTTTAATCAATATTTAATTTGTAATTGGAAGAAGTCTAAAATTTTTAGAGGTGTATACTCAATTTTGTGGCTCACTGTAGTTTGAAACAAACAATTTTAAGAGTGGCTTCTGGCGGCTGCCACTCTTACGATTGTTTAACTGCCCCAAATTTGATCATCGTATGGGAAACTATAAAATTCTCACTAGGCAGCCTGACTATAGATTCCAGGCATTTAACTACACTCTGGGAGTCACCCTGCTTCTGAAGGTAGTAACTAAACTGCCTGCAGTCAGTGGATCTCAAAATTTATCCTCGTGCACACTAGTTGTCACCACAGACCCACGAATAAAGAAAAATACAATATTAAGTACAAAATGTTTCACATAAAAAGTGTTAATTTTATTTTTAAATGCCATCCACTGTGTACTGAGATTCTTTGTTACTTCTCTTCAGTCAACGCCCGTCCGTGGCCTTTCAGCAATTCGACGGCGTGCCGTCCAATAAAGATTTACCGCCATCCACTCGTAGCTTCTGTAGTGGTCGACATCATCAAATGCACTGTAAGATGGAAGGTGCTCTGCAGTGCAATTATAGTCGCAGTAAAGTGGATAGGTTGCCGAGTTAGTGACCCCGATGCGCCTAAGATGCACTTGTAGGTGGTCGTGCCCCATAGGCATTCGGAAGGGGACAACAGCGACTCTCCTAGGGAGGTCCTTCGGTGTGTTGAGGTTCTCCCACCTTTTATCCTTGGCGGCCTGCTTTCTTGCATTCTTGACGTAATTGGTCAAAGTTCTGTTAATGGTGCTGTAGGTGAGAGGGCGATCTGGCTGGTTCATGTTGCTTGGCTAGAGCATCTGTCTTTTCGTTTCCCTGGACATCACAGTGGCCTGGGACTCATTGCAGCGCGATCTCGCTTTTTTTTTTTTTTCTCTCTATTTTTTTTCCTTTATTAAAATAACATAGTATCATATTTATAGTTTCCATGGTACACTATTACATTTCACTAATAACGTGACGTCAAAATCTGGAAGGACCAGCCTCAGAAATGGCACCTGTAAAGTTTAAGCACGCTCTTTCATCTGTTGGCGGCCTAATGGCAAATTGGTTAGCTTTCTGGCCTTTGGTACCACAAGTTTCGGGTTCGAGTCCTAGCCGTGACATGGATGTTTGTAGTTGTTCGAATCCACTTTTAAGCCGTAGGTCCCGGTCTCATATGATCATAGAGCGTCACAGAGCCCAATCAGACTTCTTTTCGCCTACATCATTTTCAAACTGTAAAAGGGGCAATTCAGCTCTAGGCACAGTGATATGGTGTAGTAGTACTAGTAGCGGTTCGGAATCCACATTAGCCTTAAGTGTGCACAAAATGACAGTACAACGACAAATCAAACCTCCAGCTGTTGGCCTTTTAGATTTAGCTGAGGATTTGCAAATACCTACAGATTCATGCTATCCATTCACTTATTCACTAACTTACAGAAACGTATTTTGAGCATAAAAAGTACAATTACCTTCAACTTCTTCAAATCCTGCCTCATGTTGTCCAGCTCAATCGTGAACTGGGCTTTTTTAATATAATAATGAGGATTTTCCATCGTGTCTTGAAGGAGATCCAGATCTATAATGTGGATGAATTTCGACTTCATTGTATCGATAAGCTCACGCTTGACCTTAAACAAATCTTGATTTTTTGTAGCTGAGGGCTCTCTTTGTGGTCATAAGTTTGTTGTCCAATACACTGTGGGATAAAAAGGAATTCGCCTATTTATTTAATGAATCTCAAATCAAAACAATTTTTTTAACATTTGCCGTTCTTCAAGATTCTCATTTTACAATAATGAACTAGCAGGAATTAAGTATAGGAGACTTGATAAAATTAATACTGGTTACTACAATTACTCATAAAAAAATTGGGAATTTAATCGACTTTGCATACAGATTTCGTTGATGGATCAAAAGAAATTATATTTGTTTTGGTTTGTCGTTCTACGGTCATTTTATGCACATTTTGGGCTAATTAGATCGTAACCTGCAGTTTAACGTGGAACCACTCCCAAATATCCATGCTACAGCCAGGATTCGAACCTGAAGTCCGTGGTACCAATGACCAGAGCTCTAGCTACTTGGCCATCACCCCGCAAGAAGTTAGGAGCCATAATCAGGTCCGTGGTCCAGATATTGACTATATGTGTTATAGTACATATACAGCTTCCTAAGTCATTAAACCTCGAGATATTTCAGTTGGGTAAACTCATATACTGATGACAGAGTGGCTAGCGCTCTGGCGCTCAGTGACACAGGTTTCGTGCTCGAATCCCGGCGGGGCCATGGATGTTTGTAAGGGTTCGGAATAAACATTAAGCCTTAGGCCCCGGTCTAATAGGAAGACGTAGAGCTGACAATTCTTAATAGTTTTAAAATCTTTAATTTATCTTTTCTACCTTAGTTTCCAAAATTTGGTTTTTAAAAAGATAATACATTAGCTAATTTTTGAGGGGAGGGGGAAATAAATATCTGTATTTTAAAATATTAAACTGGGGCCTGGTGGCCAAGTGGCTAGAGCCATGGCGTTCGGTGCTACAGGGTTCGAGTCCCAATCTACTCCGCGATATTAGAAAAAGAGCTACGGTTAGCTAGAGAGCTAGCTTACCGCTTTGGCCCACCCTGGGGCGGTTGCGCCAGTGAAGAAGAAGAAGAAGATCTACTATTTAATACGACGTTAAAAATGATTAAATTAATTTGGAAAGATTAAAAAATGAACATAAGTCAATAATTTGTAAAAACAAATCACGAAATAACAGATGGGCTGAAAAGTTCATAGGTTGACAAATAGATGGCGCTACTAGTATTAAATCCATATATTTTTAGTTAGCCCTAACCTTCAAAAGACACGTGTATAAATTTGACAGCTGTTGCACTATTAGTATGTGAGTTATAGCATTTTTAGTGTTCATCACGTGCAGTCCACTCGGCTGACTGTCGATTGGACTGCGGTGTGAAATGATGGAGCCCTGTTTCATCCATTGTCACATATCGGCTCAAAAATTCGGGTTTATTACAATTGAATAGCTCCAAACACTGCTTAGAATCATCAATTCGTTGTTGTTTTTGGTCTATTGTGAGCTCGCGCGGCACCCACTTTGACCAGAGCTTTTGCATACCCAAATATTCATTCACGATATGTCCACCACGTTCCTTTGAAATCTTTAGGGTCTCAGCCATCTCAATCAACTTCACTTTACGGTTATCAGAAATTATTTTGTGGACTTTTTGATGTTTTCGTCGGTAACAGTCTCTTTGGGGGGCCCACTGCGTGCATCGCCCTCGGTGCTCATTTCGCCTCGTTTAAATTTAGCAAACCTCTTCTCTACGGTTGATTTTCCTGGTGCAAAGTCCGAATAATGTTTATCAAGCAAAGCCTCGCCTTCAATAGTATTTTTTTTTTCGCCAAAAAAGCAATGCTTTATTAACACACGAAATTCCTTTTTATCCATTTTTTCAAACTAACAAAAGTTGCTTCACTAAAAATGCTATAACTCACATACTAATAGTGCAACAGGTGTCAAATTTATACACGTGTCTTTTGAAGGTTAGGTCTAACTAAAATTCATATGGATTTAATACCAGTAGCGCCTTCTATGTGTCAGCCTAGGAACTTTTCGGCCCACCAGTTATCTTAATTAATCGTCACGAGTTCATGAGGGAAATTCACGAGTCTTAAATGTATTTGCGTTAATATTTACAACATTGGACTCATCAAAACATGCTCCAATTTTTAAAATAATTTGATATTGTTTTAGAGATTAGTTTCGATCAAAATTTAAAACATCCATACACAGTATACTTTTTTTTTCTTTCTAATGCAGCTGGCAAACACTTAGACAGCTTGGTCTCGGATGCCTTATGGCAAGCGCTGCACAGATGTTACTCAGTTTGCATTACCCAGGGGGCGCGTGTAACTAAGATAAGCCACGGACGCAGAGTAACAATGCCCCCGTTCTACGATCCTATTAGACCGGGACCTACGGTTTAAATTGGATTCCGAACCACTACAAGCATCCATGGCACCGCCGGGACTCGAACCAGAAACCTGTAGTACGGAGCGCCAGAGCGCCAGTCACTCGGCTATTCAAACCCCACATTTACAACATTGGACTCATCAAAACATGCTCCAATTTTAAAATAATTTGATATTGTTTGAGAAGTTAGTTTCGATCAAAATTTAAAACATCCATGCGCAGAATACTTAAATCGATCAAATTAAAAATTCTTACTTCAGGTCTTTCTCCAATTCCTCTGTGGATGACTTCAGAAGCGCATAGAATCTTAGCATGTTGACCATTTCTGTGAAACTCACAAGAATAAAATCTGAAACGGATGGCACGATAAAATTGTACAGCATGGTTACATCTGCAGTGCGGGCAGGCTCTATGTGGACATCAGTGGGAGCCACCAAAAGTTCTTCGTGAAACTCAATTTCTTGATAAAATCCAGTGTAAGGAAATGCACTGGAGTCTCTCTTTTCCATGTCTTCCAACACAGAAAGTGTCAACAGAAGACCTCCATTCCGAAAAGTTGGATAGTACAGCTTTTTCGTGGGATCTTCTCCTTCAGACTCTTTTTCTTCAATGGGGCGACATCTGATTGTAGATCACAGATCTGCTCCTTCACCTCTTCTGTGGTGTCATGTTCAAAAGGGCACATGTAATAGTCAGGCTCGGAGGTGCAGTCTTCCACAGATAGTTTGTTACTTGTCTTGTGAGGTATCGCGCTGGAAACTACTTCATCTATGTTTTGGTCTACCAAGTGGCTCTTGTCTGCTAATCCGAGTACGTCAATGTCTTCGTAGACTTCAATCCAAGAGTGCCATTCTTCCGACTTGATGACTTCGGAGACTTCCCTCTCAAGTTCTTGCAAGTTGAAGAACAGAATTGGTTCCTTTTCCGCTCCTCGAAGCGAGTCCACGGATTCACTTGATGTCTGAATAAGAATATCTGAAGGTTCTTCTAAAGATACTGAACGAATACCAATGTCTGAAGCATCAACAGGTTCCTTTACTTTTTCAAGAATGTCACTGATGTAGTGGTGGTGGTCCTTTTCATCCGTGGTCACTTCATCTTTCTTCACACTCTCCAGTGACTTAAACATGCGTCTGAAATACGCATCAGTGCTGATTGAGACAGACTGTACAGTAGACAGAAGAACTGTTACCACATCAATCATGTCTTGTACTTCCGTTGCAGCAACTCTAGATGTCAGGAATAGAATGGACAATTTGACGTAGTTGTTGATGTGCTTCAGTTTTTTAATGACCAGATCGTTAATTCTTTCCATTTCAAGCTCGACGAACTGCTTTTCTCCCAGAGGATTGGCGACTAGATTTTTGATGTAATCGCTATGAATGTTGCTGGGATATAATATGAAAGGCCATTTCAAAGTTTCGAACATTCGTTTTCGAGATTCCTACAAGAAAAATAAGTAATATAAAAAAAAAAAAAGTTTTAAAGTCAATTCCTACTTTTTTTTTTTCACTCTATTGCAAGAAGTCCTACATAAATAATTTTCTTTCATTTTTTTAAGTTTATCTGGCGCCATCTATTGGCAGACATATGCAACTTAAATCTAACAAAAAACTAAAATTAATTAATTAAATTTAATTACTGAATTAATATTTGAAAAAACTGTATTAACATCCAGTGTCATCCACTACAAGTTCAAAAAAAATGTGTTTGAACTTGAATGGATGAATGAAAAGTATTTTATGAACGATTGAAAATTTGAACAAGATATATATAGGGAGAGTGTGAGCTAATAGAAGGAATTAAAAAATAAAGGACTTTTATTATAACAAAAAACAAAAAAAATTACATGTTTATTATAGCCCATAATGTAATGACTTTGGAATAACGCAAATGCAATTTATCACTGAAAATAAAGACCAGATTTGATGAATAATCGATTGCTTATAAATCTTCAAATTTTGTATAACTTGTAAAAGCTGATTTTAATATTTTAATCCTACGATTCAACGTAAGCCAGGAAGATCAGAACATAAACTCTCATGCGAATAATTCATCAGAAAATAATATTATTTTATTTTATTTATGTTTAAATGTGATATTAATACAATCATAATTAAAACCAGGCAGAAAAAAATTAAAATCGATGAATATTTCATGTTGTTGTTTCTTATCCCACTTGGTGGACAGCAATATCTAGACCAATGATGATGATGAAGGAAGTGGTATATGGGGATGTGAAGCAACAAGGACTATAATCCCCTAATCACTATATATATGAACAGTTAGTTTTTTTTTTATTTTTTAATATGTCACTCTCCACAACGCTCTACGACCGTGTTAGACCAGGACCTACGGTTTAAAGTGGATTCCGAACCACTACAAACATCCATGGCACCACCGGGACTCGAACCCGAAACCTGTGTCACCGAGCTCCAGAGCGCTAGCCACTCGGCCATTCAGGCCCTTATCTAGACCAATTCCAAGAATCCGTGTGTTTTCAAACAAAGAAAAACAGCTCCAGAAAACCGAACGAGTCATGGTAAAGGATAAAAAATGCTGTTTTTTTTCTGTCCTTGACCTTGCGGCACAAAGATATGGGGCACTCAAAGGAAGAAGTCTGACTTGGTCAGGTCTTATGGTGGTTTTATGGATCGGTCTCCTTTTCAAGCAACGCAGATCAAGCAACGATTATTTAAAAATTATACTCAAGTTATAAATATATATTTATATAGATAAGCTTATAATCGATTTATCACAATGAACAGTTATATACACTCAAGAGCCAAAACATTATGACCACCCGTCAAAAACGAGTTGGCCCACTTTTGGCGCGCACCAAATCTTCAACCCGTCTTGGCATGGATGCCACAAGTCCTTGGTAAATGGCCGGAGACAGATTGTACCAGATGTTTAAGCAACGGTCACGCAAATCCGAGATATTGGTGAATTGGTGGTCTTTGAACTCTGAGCTACCGTCCCAGGACATCCCAAATGTCTTCTATCGGATTTCGATCCGGTGAGTTAGGCGGCCAGGACATTAACTGGAATTCAGCATCATGTTCCTGGAACCACTCCAACACAATTTTAGCCTTGTGACAAGGAGCGTTGTCCTGTTGGAACATTCCATTTCCAGCTGGAAAAACAGAGGCCATGTAAGGGTGCAACTGGTCCGCAATGATGTTCAGATACCCTGTAGTATTCATGGTCTGCTCTACCACAACCACGGGCCCAAGAGAATGTCCCCCAAAGTATAATACCGCCACCACCGGCCTGTGTATGACCTACTGTACATTGGGGAGCAACTGTTCGCCTAGAAGACGGCGTATCCTGACACGACCATCGGCGTGATGAATGACAAACCGTGATTCATCTGACCAGGCAACTTTCTCCCACTGATCCATGGACCAGTCACGATGTTCCCGGGCCCAGCGCTGGCGCAGTTGGCGATGACGCTTGGTCAGCAAAGGCACACGAGTGGGACGTTTGCTGCGTAGCCCCATATCCAACAGTGTCCGCTGAACAGTGGGCTCCGATACTATTCTACTTGGCCCTGCATTGTATTGGGCTGTCAGCTGAGCCACTGTCTGGCTCCGGTTTTGCTTCACCATGCGAGACAGTCTCCGACGACCTTTTTCTCTGATAGCGTGTGGACGTCCAACACCATGTCGTCTACTGCAGGTTTCACCGTCATTCATCCACTTTGCATATGTACTAACAACTGTAGATCGCGTACAACCCACGAGTCGTGCAGTTTCGAAATACTTGTTCCGAGCCATTACAATCTGCCCTCTATCAAAGTCGCTTAGAATCGCGGCCTTTCCCATCACACACAGAAATAAGTGAAAGAATGATTCTTCAGACTCTCCAGCAGCAGTTAAATACCACTTCCACCTGATCACGTGCCTTCCACGTCATCCAGGGGAGTTCATTGCAAAATGTAGGGGGGGTCATAATGTTTTGGCTCCTGAGTGTAGGTGATTATCAAAATAGTGGAAACACGTGAATAAAATTGGCATTTAAGAATGCATTGCGTAAACATTACAATGTAATCTTATCTACCATTTTTTTTAATATAAAAGTATATATCATGGTAGTATGAGGTAGGTTTAGTGAAGTTGTATACGTCTTGGAAATTTTTGTCAAAAGCATGAAATGAAAAACCTCACAGACTTTCAAAAGAGGCCAAATTGTAGGAACCCGAGTTGCTGGAGCAATTGTGACCGAAACATCCCAGCTTTTAGGCGTTTCTAGAGGTACGGCGTCTAAAGTAATGACAGCGTACACACAATGAGCAAGACAAGCTCGGCAAAGCTGAAAGAGAATATGAGTAAAAGAGACCGACGGGTATTGAAGCGGATTGTAATGCTTAAGAAGAAAAGCAAGTTTTTTAAAGTCAGTTCCTACTTTTTTTTCACTATATTGCAGAAAGTCCTTTTACAAATAATTTTCATTCATTTTTTTTAAGTTTATCTGGAGCCATCTATTGGTAGATATATGCAACTTAAATCTAAAAAAAAAAAAAACTCAAATGAATTAATTAAATTTAATTACTGAATTAATATTTGAAAAATCTGTATTAACATCAAGTGTCAAGTTCAAAAAAATACAAGTCAACTACAAGTTCAAAAAAATGCATTTAAACTTGAGTAAATGAATAACAAGTATTTTATGGACGATTGAGAATTTCAACAAGATATATATAGGGAGAGTGTGAGCTAATAGAAGGAATTGAAACATGCAGCCAAAGTGACAGCAGAGCTCAAACAATAACTGGATTCTCCAGTGTCAATCATTACAGTTAGAAGACAACCTTCATAAACAGGACATTTACTTCAGAATAGTAATTCTCAAGGCCCTTGTCACATCTTTTAATGCCAAACGTCGTCTACAGTGGTGCTACAACCACTGTTCGATTGATAAGTGGAAGACAAATTTGGGGTCAGACGAATCATCTTCCGCACTTTTCTCCACAACAGGACGGGTACACTGAAAAGCACGAACTCGTGCTGTATTACATGCCAAAGGCGCTCCTTCCCCATATTAATAAAGGATTCCTTATAACTCTAGGGTGTTTCCATTATTTTGATAATCACTTGTATGATAGGTGATGTTATACCCATGATCATCAACATGATGATGGGAACTTGACATTGGCCAATCTGTAAGTGAGTTTCAACGAGATTCTATAAGAACACCAATCAATCACAAGCCTGATTCTTTCTATGGCATAAAACGCTGTCATTCTACGACATGAAATTTTAGTATCTGTACATTTTAGTATCTGTGTTATTTGGTACATTATAAACTGAACTTAACATGTAAAGACGCTGATAGCTTCTTACCAATATTATATTCAGTTTCTCATATATTTCATTTAGGGCGTCAGAGAATTTTTGAATTTTTCTGTGAACTACATTCTGTCTGACAGTGACGGGTCGGATTTTTCTTTTAAGAGCTTTCATTTGGTTTTCGACTTCTTGTCGCCGGAGACTCAGGTCGAAGACCTTCTTCAGCATGTCGTCGTCGACCTCCGACAGATTGACCGCCTGGTTGTCGTCATTGCTGTCGATGCTCTGTGCACACTCGGAACCCTCGCTGCTCGAATGACCTTGAAATCAAAATATTCTATTTTAACAGATTAAACAAGTATACTTTTGCATTTTCTCAAATGATGACTTTTTTTAAAAAATTCATTATGCGAAGATTCGCGTTAAATTTAAAATATCTAGAACCGGGACATAGCATTTCAGATTGCCCAAATTTATTATTAAATTTCAAATTTTTATAATAATTTCCAGAAATGCTTTTTATAAAAATAATTTTATGACAAGTTGTTATCGTCTACAGATTTTTGTTCAAAGCTTATTATCTGTGCCTGTTGTGGCAAATCACACTGTAGCGTATGTCATGTTTCTAGAAGTTTCGCGGCCATTTAGCTAGAGCTCTGGTCTTTGGTACCACAGGCTTGAGATTCGAATCCTGTCGTTGGCAGGAATGTTTATTACTGGTTCATAATCTACGTTAAACTGTAGATCCCGATCTAATTACCCTAAAGTGTGCCGATGAGACCGGGAACCATAGTTTAAAGGGGTTTCCGACCTCCACACATCGATGCTTCGGCCAGGATTCGAACCTGAAGAACCAAAGGCCAAAACGCTATCCACTTGGCCATCAAACAGCACAGGTGAATATGGCCTTGTCTAATAATACTGTACAGCGTTGAGTGTACGACTGACAACCTGCCTGTAAAAAAAAGCATCTCCTGCCTCGAAATCTGCCAATACGCGACAGGCCTAGACCCACCATGGGACTGTGGGGCCAATGAAGAAGAAGAAAGAATTATGTTGAGTGCATCAAGGATAGTTAAATCCTAGATATATTTTTTAAAGTTATAGTTTACAAAAAAAAAGCAAGAGAAAATGGATTAAAAATTGTTTTAAAAGCAATATTTTATGTATGTTATATATATATTAGAAATGTCTGGATGATAATGGAGTTTTTTTTCTGCCCTTCTTTTTTTCATGTACCAATAAATCAAACACAGCGACGACTTACGTTGGCGAGGCTGCCTTTCGCCCTTCTCAAAATACTTTCTCTTAAACACTTGTTTGAAGTATCCCTTGAACTTGTGTTTCAGTCCGATTATTTTGATAAGGTCATGATACAAATCTATCCAAATGCGCTTTTGCTCTTGGCGCAATTCTTTTAGGGTGGAAATTTCTTTTTCAATAACTAGTAGCTAAGGAGAAAAAAATAAACAAATTGCGTCATACTTTTATTTCAAAATTACTTTTCAATTCCTCTGATAATTTCAATTGCTTTGATAATTTCAAACCTTTCTCTCAACATTAGTTTTTAGATTTTGATAAAATATCAAAATATAAAACTAACATTGACATTTAAACGAACATGTTTTTAAGATGATTTTATAAATATTTGTTATATAATTTTGTTATAATATTTTCCACTCCGTATTTATAATTAAATGAGAAACTGACGTCATGATCGCAACGGACTGTTGCCATCATAAGTTTCGTAAATAAAAAGCCCGACCGAAAATTCGACAAGCGAAATCGAACCTAAGCACACCTCTCTCTCTCTCTCTCTCTCTTTTTGTTATCGAATATTGTAAGGATCTACCATGTCTTGTCGAAACAAAATGTAGGCATTGGGGAATAATTCAAGGTTGATAGATCCTCCTTTAAATGACGGGTTGACCCTTACGTTAGACTTGCACGCGTTTTTTCAATTCCTTCTATTAGCTCACACTCTCCCTATATATCTTGTTCAAATTTTCAATCGTTCATAAAATACTTTTTATTCATCCACTCAAGTTCAAATACACTTTTTTGACCCTGTAGTGGATGACACTGGAAGTCAATACAGTTTTTTCAAATATTAATTCAGTAATTAAATTTAATTAATTAATTTTAGATTTAAGTTGCATATATCAACCAATAGAGGGCACCAGATAAACTTTAAAAAAAATGAATGAAAGTTATTTATAAAGGACTTTCTGCAATAGAGAGAAAAAAAAGTAGGAATTGACTTTAAATTTTTTCATTACTTGTTTTTCGTCCGTTTGACTTTAGAACCGATAATGGGACAGGAGAAAATAGAAAGGGGAGTGTGTAGGGTCGAGAGAAGAATCCCAGGCGGTACGGAGCGTACAAAGACCCTTAAACGAACATGTTTTTAAAATGATTTTGTAAATATTTCTTATATAGTTTTATTTTGGATGTTATGTGTTATATTTCTGCAGTGCTGTCTTAGCGAATTTTAATAAATATGACAGCCGAAAGTTTCGAAGTATCACATAACGAAACAATTCTGAATCAAGACCTCATACATATCCGGCTCTAAGTTTTACTAATATCTGTGGACTTCGTGTTCCATTTGGCCACTGATGGGTGATGAAGGCTTGATTTTTAAGAGCGAACTTATTCTTTTTACTCGCTTTTTTTGTTGTGTGAAAGAAAATCCGAAAAACACTCCCTGACTTATTATCGATGAAGAGACGTTTACGAGCATTGTCACAATTGTTATCGATTCTTCATTTTAGAATGCAATGACTGCAACATACAACTACGGAGAACTAAAAATTTGAAGAAGCTGAGCTCTGAAAATTTTTACGAATCGAACGTATAATAATGAAAGATAAATCCTTATTAAATAGTGCAATAATAAATTACACAAACTATAATTAGTTTGTATAATTTACTATTACACTATTTTTGAATTACACTACTTTTACTTTTTTTTTTATTAAGAAAGGAAATATTTTTGACATATTTCAATAAACACAATTTTGACCTAGTGCCATCTTAGCAGTCGTACTACGAGCGCTTTTTTAACCTTTTTTACATTTACATAAATTTATAAATATGCTTAATTAAGTTGATTGAAAGAAAAAGTTAGCTGTAATACTGGTTGCCATAGTTATAGAAAAAAAAATTACTTCTTTTTCTTCAGTATTCAGTGTTTCGTGTAATTCTTCAACAACTTTAATGCACAATTTTTCGTCTGATAACGATGCCTTCCAAAAATTCAGTTCAATGCATTTCATGAGAAACCTGAAAAATATTTTTCTAAAAATTACAAAATAATAAATATGCATAAAAAACCATTTTTTTTTTTTATTATTTTGAAAATCGATAAATTGCAATATCAAACGAAATAATTTCAGAAAAAAGCCTTGATATTTACCGAAACACGAACAAATTGTTAGGGACTGTATGTTTGGCATTTATCTCCGCTTTTTTGTCAAACTAGGGCAGATATTGTTGTTGTCGTATCCTTCATGGAAGGGAGGGAAGAGGGGTGCAGTTTCTGTTCTGATGGAGCACCCGTAGGTAGAAGTCTGACTTCCGCTCCGTGACGCTCTTACAGTCATAGGAGACCGGGACCTACGGCTTAAAGTGGATTCCGAACCACTACAAACATCCACGGCACCACCGGGACTCTAACCCGAAACCTGTGGCACCGAGAGCCAGAGCGCTAGACACTCGTCCATTCCGGCTCAACTATGACAGATTTCTCAAAGTTTTTTCAGTATGTGGGTGCATTTACTGGGCTTGATTTGAGCGCCATATATTTCAGGTTCTAAGTCCCAGCGGTGCCATGGCTGTTTGTAGTGGTTCGAAATCCACTTTAAACCGTAGGTCCTGTTATACTATGACTGTGCGTCCTACCAGCACAGATTCTTTGGGAAACCAGGGGTCTGTAGCTGTGAGGACGCTGAAGAAGATAGACATCACATGATATTCATCTGTAAAAAAATGGAAAGAGGAAAGAAAAAGGAATTCCCTGCAGACTACTTAAATCTCTCACTTAAAACTCTTCTTTTCAATAAAAATCCAGATTACTAATTAGAAGAATGATTGGAGAGAACTTCACCAACATAATAGAATCTCTGGAGGGGTAGGATTTTCTTTCATTTTTTTGTTCTCTAACCCTGTTCTTTCGTGTTCTCTGTTCAAAAAAAAAAAAAAAAAAAAAAAAAAACAAGGAAGTATAAGGAAGAAAAGGAATAGCCGAGGAAGACATTTTGTGAAAAAGAAGTGGATATTTTGTGAAGGGAAGAAATTCCCTACATTTGACACATCATGTTTGTTTCTAATGTTCTATATATAAAAAAAAAAAAGGGAATGGCGGTTTCGACTAAATCTTCCACTTGACTTGTATTTCAATGAAGAGTCGGATCGTAATTCTCCATTATAGTTTTGTTCCTTGTTCTTGTTGATCCTCTCAATCTACTTACTTACACACCCAGCAAATACTTTACTAAACTATCCATCTCCACTACTGGTTCTACTGAAATGAAGAAATGCTAATTTTTCTGTGACAAGGAAATTTTGAAGGCACAATTTTCAGGCGGGGTTACTATCGTGACGACGGCCTGAAGACGCCGTGTGCCTTAGGGCGGGCCGGACTAGTCAAATTGCTGAATTATACTATGACTGTAACAGAGTTGGACGTAGGTCTGACTATTACTTGATTAGTTACTGTTTTCGGTTCTGACAAAATGGTAATGAAAAACTTTATTTTGATGAGTAAGATACGCCATCTTTTCTATGACCTCGAAGTTACACTTAAGAATAAGCGCAGCAAGAAAACTGGCTATTCCACTAATCACGTAACAGTAAACAAAATATGAATATTGGGCCAGGAAGTACTTAACAAATCATAAGAATGCAAACAATATAAAACACTACAGAGCCAGGAATTCAAGTAATGTCTTTAGAAGAAAGTCAATAAAGACCCGTTATAGGACGCTTGCAATTGGCGTCTAGAATCGTGCAACTTGCACTGTATGGAATCATTTAGATGTCAAAGAAATCGGTTAGAGTAGGGTAATCTGCGAAATTTTCTATGTAATTGTTTAAGCCCATTCCCTACATAAAAATTTGAAAAACATATCTTGGAAACCAAATATACACTGAAGTGACAAAAGTCATGGGATAGCAATATGCAAATTTTCAGATGGCAGTAGCATCGCGTAGAACAGGTATAAATGCGCAGTGCTTTCGCAGAGCTTTCATTTCTGTTCAAGTTATTCATGTGAAGAGGTTTTGACGTGATGATGACCGCACGACGGGAATTAACAGACTTTGAACGCGGAATGTTAGTTGGAGCTAGACGCGTGGGTCATGCCATTTCGGAAATCGTTAGGGAATTCAACATTCCCAGATCCACTGTGACAAGAGTGTGCCGAGAGTATGAAATTTCAGGCATAACATCCCACCATGGACAGCGCAGTGGTCGACCGCCTGCACTTAACGACCGAGACCGGCGACGTCTGCAAAGAGTCGTAAATTCTAACAGACAAGCAACACTGCGTCAAATAACCGAAGAAATCAATATGAGACGTATAAGGGACTTGTCTGTTAGAACTGTGCGGAGAAATTTGGCTTTCTTGGGCTATTCCAGCAGAAGACCGACTCGAGGGCCTTTACTGACAGAACGACATCGCTTGCAGCGACTCTCGTGGGCACGTGAGCATATCGGTTGGTCCCTAGATGAATGGAAAACCGTGGCCTGGTCCGATGAGTCACGATTTCAGTTGGCAAGAGCTGATGGTAGGGTTCGAGTGTGGCGCAGACCTCACGAAGCCATGGACCCAAACTGTCAGCAAGGCACTGTTCAAGCTGGTGGTGGCTCCGTAATGGTGTGGGCTGTTTTTTTTCATGGCATGGACTTGGTCCTCTGGTGCGACTGGACCGAACATTGACTGGAAATACTTATGTTCAGCTACTTGGAGATCACTTGCAGCCATTCATGGACTTCATGTACCCAAACAACGATGGAATTTTTAAGTATGACAATGCGCCATGTCACCGGGCCACAACTGTTCGCGATTGGTTTGAAGAACATTCTGGACAATTCCAACAAATGATCTTCCCACCTAGATCGCCCGACATGAATCCCATCGAGCATTTATGGGACATCATCGAGAGGTCTGTTCGTGCCCAAAATCCTGCACCATCAACGCTTTCACAATTATGGACGTCTATCGAGACAGCATGGCTCAATATTCCTGCAGAAGACTTCCAAAGACTTGTTGAGTTCATGCCACGTCGAGTTGCTGCACTTCGCCGGGCGAAAGGAGGACCGACACGATATTAAGAGGTATCCCATGACTTTTGTCACTTCAGTGTATAAATATGATGATGATGATGATGATGAGTAAACACTGGTAATACAATTGGTGAAACCGGTTACTATAGTAATAAAGATCAACTACTTGATTAGCTGCAGCTTTTGGTTCTGCCAAATGGTTATGAAAAACTTTTCTTTTGGTGTGTAAGACTCGCCATTTTTCTATGACCTGAGAACTGAGCTTAAGAATACAGCTCAGCAAGAAATCGAAGTGCTGTATAAATACTGGCGATTCACACTAATCATGCCGCTGGGCACAAAATATGAATATGGCGCCAGTAATTCAAGTACTATCTTTAGAAAAAGTCAATAAAAGTCAATTAGAGGAAAATTGCAATCACCATGAAGAATCGTTCAATTTGTACTGAATGGAATAATTTAGATGCCAGGAGGAATATTTGAAATTTTCTATGCAATTGTTTAAACCCATGTACATTGGGGAAGGTTAACATGCGTAGGAGTTATGACATAAGTTATTGCCTAAACGAGAGTGCTTTTGTTACTGAGCAACTGCTGACGTCAGGCCCCTTGTTGTTAGACATTTTACCCCATAAAACCTATGCAGAGAATCTCAGTTTGAGTGTGGACATGTTCCTATTATTGGGGGGAGGCGTTTGTGCCATATCTTCATGTAAAGAATGCTGCTGATATAGATTTTTTTAAATTTTTTATAAATGAAGTACATACATCAATTATGTTGTACAATACATTTTATGATTAATATATTAAGCTGTGGTTGAATGTTTGATTTATCACACACACTACACCAATTTCCTATATAAAAATTTCAAAAAAATATCTTGGAAGCCAAATATATAAATGAATAAGCAGAAGCAGGATCAATTAAACAAATAATTTTTGGTTCATAAATATTGATTAATGATTCATTTTTAAAAAACAAGTTATATAAAAAAAAAAAATGTAAAGTCAATTCCTACTTATTTTTCACTCTATTGCAAAAAGTGCTTTATAAATAATTTTCATTCATTTTTTAAGTTTATCGGCTCCATCTATTGGTAGATATATGGAACTTATATCTAAAAAAAACTAAAACTAATTAATTAAATTTAATTAATGAATTAATATTTGAAAATACTGTATTAACGTCCAGTGTCATCCACTACAAGTTCAAAAAAATGTATTTGAACTGGAGTGGATGAAAAGAAGTATTTTTATGAACGATTGAAAATTTTAACAAGATATATGTAAGGAATTTGTGAGCTAATAGAAGGAACTGAATGAATAAGCAGAAGCAGGATTCATTAAACAAATCATTTTGATCATAAAAATTGATTAATATTTCGTTTTTTAAAAAGAAGCTCAAAAACACCATGAAACACTTTTTACCTACCTTACGTCCGTAAACTTCTTTTCGCAGTCTATTTTTGGTTTGGCAGCCACAAGGAGCATATGATAATTTTAAATTGCTTTTGAATCCATTTATTTCTCAACAGAACCTTGGTTTCGCTGAAATGAAATACTTACATTTAAAAAAATGAAATTTATAATTCTTTACTAATTACTTTCACGAAAACAATTTCACAGTGAAAACTTTGTTGTCGGTTTTTATCCCACTTGGTCGATGTCAACCTACAAACCAAGTCCATGAACCCATGTGTTCTCATGGAGGGAGGTCGCAGCTTCTGTTGTGATGGAGCACCCGTAGATAGAATTCTGACTTGGCTCTGAAGAGTTAGAACAGTTCCTTAAGGAGGTAATGCTATTTAGGGGGAATTTCCTTCCGGTGCCATTTAGGTGGAATTACCCAGCATTTGCGTATCGTATGGTAGAAATCCCAAAAAACTCCCGAGTAGTTCGACTAACGAAACAAGATGTCGAGCATTACAAACACCATCAAGTTTTTTTTTTAAACAGTGTCTACAACAAAGTCGACAGCTGTATGAACTCAGCCCTAATGCTCACCAGAGGTGCGCGTTGCCACTGAACCACGAGTCGGGCGTGAAAACTTTAAAAATATTAAACACATGCCAGAAAAAAAATTAAAGGAACAATTTAATACTCAGTCTATTATTGCCAATATAAGACACGTTAATTTGAGTAATTTTAAATAATTTATAATAATAAATAAATAAAAAGGCAGTTTTTTAAAGTTGGCCATTTTCAAAATACACAATTGGAAAAAAAAGGAACATAATTATCATTGCGTCACTAGAAGTATTTTTGAACAATCTGTCTGTACTGTCTATTTTTAGTTTCATTTTGACCATAAATGCATTTTGGGATTTTACTGCAGTGTTTTTGTATCGAGGAAGGTAAAATGTCCTTACAATGCTATATATTGTCTTATTGTCTTGTTGTATATTGTATTGTATAATTTTTTGCTATGTATACTTGACAGCGAAGTGTACTACTGTGCCCAAAAAAAGTAAGACCAATTATTTTTCTTCAAAAACTCTTTATTTATTCTTTCAAACTTATTTCATCGTCTTCAAAGTAATCCTCCAGGACACAATGTACTTATACCAACGTTTTTTCCAATCCTCAATGCATGCTGAAAGTCATTGGCCGGGATGGCCTTCAAATCGCGCGGCGATTCACGTTGAATCTCTTCAATCGACATAAAATGTCGATTGAAGAGATTCCATGGTTGAATTGAATGTCCCCGGAGTGGTCTATTGAGTTTAGCGAATAGCCAGAAGTCGGAGGGTGTGAATACGAGGGTTGTAGAACGATATGGGTTTCATTTTTGGCGAAAACGTCAAGAAGAATCAAAACAGTGTGAGCTGGTGCATTTAGTGTTTTTTCGAGACGTGTTTGAGGCCCAAAATGGAAATTACCGATACTTTTGAAATTCCAAATCATCAGCAAGGTCTCTTAAGTTAAAAATTCAGCGGTTTGCAAGCACCAAATCTTTACTTTTTGGGGCGTGAGCTTCGTCGGTTGAGGTTGAGGGTCGACCTCAACGTGTCTTCAACTCAGCTCTGCGTCTTCAACGCGTTTTCTGCCTTCTTTTGAACTGTTTATACCACTTCTAAACATTTCTTTCCATTATAGGAATGCTCACCGAAGGCCTTCTGCAGCATTCTATATGTTTCCGCAAACAAAATTTAATAAAAATTCTTGTTCAATGAATTCAGACATTTCAAAAATCGCCGGAATCCGTTTTATCGTCTCACAAAGCCAAGCGTAACTCATACACTAATCTATATATTTTGACGTGAAATTTCACACAGATATCAAGAACAATGCCAGCAACCTAAAAAAGAAAAAAAAAATTTGAAATTTCATTGTTTATTGTTAGCCAAAGCAACAGCAAAGCATGTGCCACATTCCCAGACGTTTTCTTCCATTTATTTTCAGATGTTTCACAATTTCCGATTTGACAACTTCTGAACAACTTCACAATCAGCCTTACAGTCCTAACTCCACAATCATCCACTTTAACTTTTTGCTACATCTAATGCTGCGACTTACTTTCCAATGATCTGCTTGGAGTGTTATGTTAAAATCCTCAAGACTGACTTATCCCACAGGGAGCAGAATGCTATGAAAAGCGTCGAAAAAGCTTATTTCATGTCAATCAAAAGTTTTAAAAACACGTGGAGTAAATGACTTATGTATGTATGTACCTGGAACCTTTATTGCAGTTTTGCTTCTATTCTCTTGTAGTATTAACCATTCCGTTTCTATGAAACGTCCATTTTAAACTTGTTACGTTTATAGTGTGGGTATGAATGGCCGTGTGACTAGCGTTCTGGCACTTGGTACCCCAGGTTTCGGGTTCGAGTCCCAGCGGTGCCATGGATGTTTGTAGGGGTTCAGAATTCATTTTCAACCATAGGTCCCGGTCTAATAGGATCGTAGAGCGTTGCGGGGGCATTGTTACTCCATGTCCGTGGCTTATCTTCAAGTTACACGAACCCTCTGGGTGATGCAAAATGAGTAACGTCTGCACAGCGCTTGCCTTGAGGCATCCAAGACAGCTGTCTAAGTGTTTGCTGCATTAGGAAAAAAACGTTTATAGTGATATTATTACCAAAATTGTTACTACTGTATTACATCTACAGGATGTCTCAGCAGCAAGTTCATAAATTTTTAGAATGAGTGAGATACACCAGGACGACTCGGTGGGTGCCATTGTACGGAGTCAGGAATTTCAAGACCTCACACAGAGATTTAATATCCCACGCTGATTGATACATTTAGCGCAGCTCTGCGTACTTCTCATCCGAAAGGAAGTATATTTCGCGCCACCTGCGCGTAGTTGAGTATCCGGTTTTCGGCTTAGAAATGGAGTCCTACCACGAATCTATAATAATCTGACTTTCAACATTGTTCTAACAATGTTTCTGTGTTTGAATTCAACGTCTGTTCTACAGGATGTTGGTTACAGGACCCTCGGGCATAGATGTAGTCAATTGGATTTGTTGATTTTGAAATGAAGTTTTGAATTAATTTCTTCACTGCTGTTCGGTTTTTATTATTATTTTTATTTGTATCCATTGTTATTCGTAGTCATTTCTATTCTTCTTATTGTTTAAATTACAATACATTAAAACATTTGCTGTTGGTATTTGGTGCTTTTATGCTTTATTGAGTAAAAATATCACAATAACAATATGACTTTGTAATAAAATATGGTTGTAGTGGGCAGGTGGAACCACCAGATTGTAACTGGGTGTGGCTGGGTTGAGATATTTTAGGCACATGTTGGAGAACTCACTGCTTTACACGCACACAAACACAACACGTATACAATTATAGGCATACAATATTTAACACATTTGAAGAGAAATAATAATAGATTCTTGGACGGACTCCATTTCTAAGTAGAAACCCGAGACTCAGATACGCGCAGGGTGCGCCAAATATACTTCTTTTCAGGGTGAGAGTCTATAGGCCAACTAATTACGAATAAAACATATTCCCTCTGGGGATGGGTGACTATAAACTAAACGTCTCAGGAGCGCAGGTTGCGCAGAGGGAGCGCAGGTATGCGCTCTTGTATTGGAGAAAGTACGGTTACATGGTAAAATATTTGCAACTAAAGTTTGGTTTAATTTAAAATTTTGAAATTAAATTTTAATTTCTCATTAACAAAACTCAATTAACATTTACAAATACTGTAGTGATAAATTTCCTCAAGATTTTTTAATTTTATAATTATTACTATTATTGCATGTCCGTTACCATTCTCTCATGCACAAAAACGAGCAATTAAATACAGTAGAACCTTTGTAAGTCGAACTTCAAGGAAGACGCCAAATAGTTACTTATTTTCGACTTATGGAGGATTTCGACTTACTCGGATTTTGTAAGCAAATATTCGACTTGTAGAGGTTTAGATTCTTTCTAACTTATTTCGTTAGAGAGAGGTAAAATAAATAAAATTTCAAGTTACAGAGGTAATAAACATGTTTATTTGCAACTTACAAGCTATATTATGTACTACAATAAAAATCAAAATAATTCCGAAACAACCTTAAAATTAAAAATATTATGTATTAAAAAGTCAGTTATTATTATTTATTTTTTATTTATTTATTTTTTTTTATTATTATTATTATTATTTTTTTTTTTTTGCTTTAGACAATTCGATCGTTGTCTATCTATAGCATTATCTAAGCTATAAAGAGTAGAAAATTCTTTGTCTACCGAGTTGCTATTTCATAGAATTGGTTATTCTATTCACTATACATACAATGTTTTCTAAGAAACAATGCCGTGCATTGTCAGCAAATCCTTAAAGTCGGTAACTTATTTTTCTTCGAGCTATAGAGGTAAATTAGTTTCAAATGATCGAGTTGTAAAGGTTGTAAAATCAAACATTGCTAATGTTCGAAATACAGAGGTCCAATTTTTTTTTTTTTTTTTTTTTCGAGTTATGGAGGGAAAATCTATACCAAAATGGCTTGTGGGGATTGACTAATTATTTCGACTTGCAGAGAGTTGAAATTCCTGAGTAATGGAGGTTTTGGGGCTTGAAGGGAAGGGAACAAAAAAATCTTTTCGAGTTTTGGAGGTTTTCGACTTATCGTGGTTCGACTTAAAGAGATTCTACTGTATATAAAGGTACTACAAATTTACCTCGTATCTTCTGGCATAACTACATCTTTCATATCTTTATTATTCCAGACAATCTAAAAGAAATTAATAAATTTTAATTTCAAATTTTGAAACTATTTGTAACATGCTTACAAGCTGAAATCATTAAAAATGCATACTTTAATGTGTGGATCTTTTATTTGACACTCTTCATTTTCAAGCAACGCAATGTGCAAAAAGTCCTACAAGAAAATACAGTAAATATTAATTAATAATTAAATGTTTATCAAGCTAATTGTTTGTGATCTGAAATTATTGTATTAGAAAATAAAAATCAGTATTCAAATACATTAAAAAATACTACGCATCAAATGAAACTTATTAATTTCAAAATCCTTTTTTATTTATTATTATTATTATTATTATTTATTTATTTATTTATTTATTTTTAAAAAATTCATGTAAAAGCAGCAATAAAATTTCAGTATCTTTTGTATAAAATAATATGAAGTATACGTTAGCACCACCGAGACTCGAACCCGAAGCCTGTGCCACCGAGCACCTGAGTGCTAGTCACTTGGCCATCAAGCCCTATATATAATTTCATTACAGTAAAATATATAATATGTATTGTTAAACACATTTAAAATTCTTCAATTTTTCTTAAATATTAAAATTCCTCAATTCAAAATTCTTCTAAAATTCAATTTTTCGTTAAAGTTAAAATTCTTCAATTCAAAATTCTTCTACAACTATTACATTTTTTGTAAATGTTAAAATTCCTCTAAGTTTATTCAATTTTTCGTAAATTCTTTCTTGTAAAATCCTGATGATAAATTATTTTTAACCATGTTCCTGCCATTAAAATTTTACAATTAACACAATGAAAATAATATACAAATACAACAAGAAAACAAATTATTTCACTTTTTCATGGAAAATAATAACCCTTATATTTTGTGAAAAAGTGAGTTTTTATTTAGCGAATACTATTTAAAATGTTAATAATTAATTATTATTAAATTATTAAAATTGCATGACATCTTCCTAGCAATGTCTCCGAAGTTAAAATTTCATTCCCTAAATATTTATATCATTCATCAATTGAACAATTGCAAAAAATAAATAAATAAACAATAATCATCATTAGTGGCGCAACAGCCCGTTGGTGGGCCAAGTCGTCTACCTGCTGGCAGATTTTCTAGACAAGAGATGTCTTATTTTTACGAAGTAGGGTTGTCAGCACTACGCCCAACAACAGACATATTAGACCAGGACCTACAATTTAAAATGGATTCCGGAACCACTACAAACATCCATGACACCGTTGGGACTCGAACCCGAAAACCTGTGGCACCGAGTGCCAGATTTTATTAGTATACGGGGTGATAAATACAGTTTTTGTATAAATTTTGTATGCAGGGTGATGTAAAGTCAGTGCAAATTCTAATAATTGGAAAACTAATAAAGATAAAAAGATTCTAATAAAGATAAGAAGATAAGAAATAAACAGCAATAATAAGTGACGAAAATTACGTACCAAAGGCGGTCCAGAGGGTGAATAGGTTTTGTTTTTCCCGTATACGCCATCTTCTTCTACAGCAGAATCTTGTGAATCTTTAAGTTTCTTAGCACTGTTTACGAAATCGTTGTATCGTTGTCGAAATCTATGAAACTAAAAGAATGAAAGTTTTTTAGTTTAGAATAGTGGAACAATGAGAGTATCTTCCACTGTGCGCAATTGCTTAACATTTCTGGTATCAACCTTCAAGTTCAATTCTGTTCTCATTTTGTGGTAACTACTTCAGTCCGTGTTTTGTAAAATGAGTAAATTCAGCACGCGTTTTGTCACAAACTTTCTACTGGAAGTTTTTTAGATTTTCAAACATGAAATTTGAAAATGCATCACTGTTACTCCTGGATGTCTTTCAAGAAAATAGACATTTTTATCTTATCTCACAGATTGAAAAACGAATGACTTTTTACCTCTTACTTTGGTAAAATTTCTAACCTCATACTAACCTTCGTGCCTGATTCGCAGCTCTGTGAGAACGTGCACCACTGGTGAGCATTAGGGCGGAGGTTCAATCAGCTGGCTGCTTTGTTGTATCCGTTCATTCAATCTGCTTTGTTCAATCTGCTGCGGCTGTTTCAAAAACGAGGAGTCTTGAGGGCGTTTGTGATATTCAGCATCTTGCCTCGTTTAGAATTGGTTTATTACCTGGTGAGATTTTTCAGGATTTTCTCCCATACGATACGCAAATGCTAGGTAGTTCTGGATTGGTTTGGTTTGTAGCTCTACGGCCATCGTGTGCACACATTAGGCTAAATAAACAGGGACCTACAATTTAACCTGGATTCCGAACCACCAACAAACATCCATCCATTCCGCCGACGTAGTTCTGGCAGGCACTACTCTCCTCTTCATCAAGTCACAGCTTTTTCTACCTAGGGAGGCACCTTCACAACAGAAGCTGCCAGCTTCCCATCCATACCTGAGTAGACTATTCATGGGATGTTCGTCCTGCACTGCAGAACACTGAGTATTAAACACAACAATAATTTTTATTTTGGAAGCAATCTAATGTTTTTACAGAATGCATTAGAAATGCTGTGTACTTCCCTCTGAAAACCCTCCCGGAAAGCCCTGCCCTCCTTCTTCAGTGACAAGGAGCCAAGTCAGACTTCTACCTACGGGTACTCCATCACAACAGAAGCTACCTCCTCTTTCTCTCCTTCCATGAGTAGGCTACTTATGAGGTGTCCGTCCCAAGTCACAACTCAACAACAACAACTCAGCTTTGTGCAACTTTGAAAAACATTTTCTTTTGTTATTTATTCCAAAACCAATTCAGTTCCTAATCAACCCTAATGCTCACCAGCGACGTACATTACCACTGAGCCACTAGTGGGGCACATAGGTAATTTTTTTATTTCCAATGTCAGGCTACAATAAGAAATAAAATAAAAGGAACAAGAACGCAAGGAACATGAAAACAACAACGAGAATCACATAGTGACATGTTTAGCCCATAAGGGCCCTAGCCTCCCAGTAACGACCCTACACAGTAGAGGAAACAAGTGCAGGGCAGACAGGAAGGTGAGATGAATCCATGTCCTCTCCAAGACTGCAGAGCATGCATTTTGGGCTTGCAAATATTTTCATTTGGAAAACATAATTGGCCTTACAATTATGGTCCGTCAGGAGTCTGAAAAGGGCAACAGCTTTAAACCTGGGCTGATCAGGGATGTTTAAAAAAGTTAAACCAGGTTTTAGATGAGTTCCCTTCACGTAGATTATCAGATAGTGTTCCGAAAAAAGTCCCGGATCATCAGTTTCATCGAGTGAAAAGAGATGTCTTTACAAAAGGTTTGGTGATGGTTGTTCCTTTCTGGGTAATGAGAATCCGCCTTCTCATTACCCAAGATCCCCCAATGGCCTGGGATCCACTGCAAAACGATATACTTGCCTTTTGAGTCAAGGTCTTCAAGACAAGAGCTGCACTTTTCGATGGAAGTAGACTGAGGTGCTAGGGAGGAATTGTAACATAGGTAACATTGGTAAGTGCCCGATTAGAAACTGAATTGGTTTACTGAGAGCAGCATTGGCAAAAGCAAAGTAACAATTTCTCCTATGAAACACAGCTTTAAACTTTAGGTCCCGGTATAATAAGCCTAATGTGTGCAATAAATGACTGTAGAGCAAAACACTTAAGAAACAATTAATTGGTTTATTGAAATTTCGTTTTTTTTTTATTTCAAAAGTTATTCTTATTGGTTTATTTAAATTTCTTTCTTATTGGTTTATTTAAATTTCTTATTGGTTTATTTAAATTTCTTTGTTCTTACATTAGCATTCACGAGCTTTTTTTCTTCAATTCCTTCTATTAGCTCACACTCTCCCTATATATCTCTTGTTCACATTTTCTATCGTTCATAAAATACTTTGTATTCATCCACTCAAGTTCAAATACATTTATTTTGATCTTGTAGTGGATGACACTTGATGTTAATGCAGTCTTTTCAAATATTAATTCATTAATTAAATTTAATTAATTCATTTTAGTTTTTTTTAGATTTAAGTGCATATATCTACCAATAAGATGGATCCAGATAAATTTAAAAAATGGATGAAAATTATTTATAAAGGACTTTCTGTAATAGAGTGAAAAAAAGTAGGAATTGACTTTTAATTTTTTTTTTTTATATTACTTATTTATGCATACAATTTGTTAAATTTTCTATCACGAGATAATATTTATAAAATTAAATAATATAAAATTGCTCTACAAGATCATTTGGTGAAAGCAAAGACCATTTTATTTCAAACTGAAAATGAGATTTTTCAAGAAAAGAAAATCGTTTTGAATAATATAGTCTTTTTAATTTCTTAAGATTGCTATTATGCGTTTTGTTCTTACATTAGATTCTAAAAGTTATGCATATCCTGTATATCTGTTCATCCTATTATTTTATTTCATCATTATTTATTTTCTGGTTATTGTCATATTGAATTCACCCCTTGCAACAAAAACCCAATAATAAATAGTATTAGTCATAATATTTTTAAATCTACAATTTTCAAAAATAATAAAAAAAAACGAGAATCGTATATTATAGGTAGATACAATGTTTATAAACTGGAAAATTAACTCTATTGTAACTGGTAAATTTAGTAATTCTATTCTAATAATTATGTGAATTAATTTAAGAAACAAGTAATATAAAAAAAAATTTTAAGTCGATTCCTACTTTTTTTCACTCTATTTAGCTCTATTGCTAAAAAATTTCCATTCATTTCTGTTAAGTTTATCTGCCGCCATCTATTGGTAGATATATGCAACTTAAACCTAAAAAAACTAAAATTAATTAATCAAATTTAATTACTGAATTAATATTTGAAAAACCTGTATTAGCATCAAGTGTCATCCACTACAAGTTCAAAAAAAATGTATTTGAACTCGAGTGGATGAATAAAAAGTATTTTATGAACAATTGAAAATTTGAACAAGATATATATAGAGAGAGAGTGAGCTAACAGAAGGAATTGGAAAAACAATAAAACTAGTTTATATAAGACATTATGCATTTAATGAAGCTACATACCGTGTTCAAGTAAGCAACTGTCTTCTCCTTTTTCTCCAGAAAAATATTCTTCATGTAAGGGAACACTGCATCCCAAGAGTCAGTTTCCTTAAATTTATAGAAGGAATTCTGAATTTCTTTCACCGTGTGTTTATATGTCTTCTCGTCTAAAACTATACTTCCGATAGCTTCTTCGGTTTCAATGCGCTGTGAAAAATAAAATACAGTTACGTATAATAAATGGCAAGGGCCTGAATGGCCGAGTGGCTAGCTCTCTGGCTCTCGATACCTGGCGGTGCCATGGATGTTTGTAGTGGTTCGGAATCCGCTTTAAACTGTAGGTCCCGGTCCTAATAAGAGCGTTGCGGGGGCATTGTTACTCCGCGTCCGTGGCTTATCTTCAAGTTACACGCGCCCCCTGGGTAATGCAAAGTGAGTAACGTCTGTGCAGCGCTTGCCTTAAGGCATCCAAGATGTCCATGTCTAACTGTTTGCCAACTGCATTAGAAAAAATAATAAATGCCAAATATGTTAAGTCACAGATTTTTATTGTCGTTATTTTCATATGTATAATAGTAATTTAGAGTAGGTCAAAATAAATATTTATTATTTTTTATATAAATCCTCATCTTTAAACAGAATTCGTCAGAATTTTGCTTTAAAAAATTTTTAATTTAAAAATTTAATTTAATTTAATTGTTAGGTTTCGTCCTAGACTAGATTTATAATAGTTTCAAGAAGAGGGCCACTTTCAGGTTCATGGGAACAATTTAATTTATGTTGTTCTAATGCAGCTGGCAATACACAGACAGTTAGTCTTTATGCCATAAGCAAGCGCTGCGGCACTGTCACTCAATTAGCACTACACAGGGGGCACGTGTAGCTTGAAGATATCTTACAGACGCGAGTAACAATGCCCGCACAACGCTCTATGATCCTATTAGACCGGTATTTACGGTTTAAAGGGGATTCCAAACCACTATAAACCTCCATGCCACCGCCGGGACTCGTATCTGAAACCTGTGGTATCGAGAGCTAGCTACTCGGCCATCGGGCCCCACACTTTAATTTATATTTACAAGTATTATATATATATATATATATGCATAACTCTATTTACAAATTATGATTTATAAAAAAAAAAGAAAATTAAACATATCAATAGATTTATAAGTGCAGTTCACTCCAATGACTGAGATTTTCAGAGTTCTCAAGTCTACGACGAATCTATTTCGCCAGGTCGGCAGCAGACTTCAATTATCATACGGAGTTTATACACGAAACCACGACAGCTCACTTCGTAAACAAGCGGAAACTCCCCCTGTTCAATCACATCAGAGAAAAAGACAACACTTCTTGTCGAATCGTCGCAGAACTTTCTTCTCCTTCTTCAAAAAAAGAAAAGAAGAAAAGACGGAAATCCATCAAGAGTCAGTTTCTCTCACTTCTCATTGGAGTCGACACTTCTTCAGATCAGGGTCTATCACCCATCCCGATGCATCAACTCATGGCGTAGTCCATATTCCATCTGTAATTGTTTTGACCTGTGAAAGTTGCACAGACAATCACTAATTTCATGAGGTCTCATTATCCATGACACTGATTATCTGCTGTCAGATTTGAGTGGCAGGTTGTTCTCATTAGTACAAAACACTAATTACGTGTAATATAACCATCCCCAACACTGCTTATCTGCTATCAAATTTGAATGGTATTGTACAGGAAAAATTACAATGTAATAAATTAAGGAAAATTACTTAGAAATTATTAATTTCAAAAATACATAATAGTAACAAAATCTATAAAACAAGATTGGTCATCAAAATCGAAATTCTAACTTCAAATATATAATTCACTTCATTACTTTTTAAAATACAACTGGAAAAATCGTTTGCTCAGAAATAAACTATTTTAATAAATAAAATTTTTTACCATAAAATCGTCTGTTTAGAGTTAAGAATAATTTTAAACAGAATTATATTTTAGTAGTACAATTGCGGTTAAATTAAAGAGAAAAAATATATTCATTTGCATTCCTAGTTCGTTTTTAATCATTTATTGTTTATTTATTATTATTATATATCTAATTATATGTTATCTATTTTTATTTCATTGTTTATTTGTTTTTATTATTATAAAAAAAAAACTTTCAAGTTGCAAGAACGTAACTATTTTAGAGTATTTAAAAATAAAAAAAATAATAAATAAATAAAATTGTATCATCCAAACTAACCATTGTTCTAAAATTTACTAATTTACTCGTACTACTGCGCCTAAAAAGAAAGACCAATTATTTTTTTTTTTTTTTTAAAAAGCTCTTTATTTATACTTCCAAATTTATTTCGTCGATTTCAAAGTAATCCCCTCCGAACACAATGCCCTTATGCCAGCTATTTTTCCAATCCTCAATGCATGCTAAAAAGTCATCGGCTGGGATGTCCTTCAAAGCGCGCGCCGATTCGTGTTTGTACCTCTTCAATCGACACAAAATGGTGTCCCGGAGTGATCTTTTGAGTTTAGAGAATAGCCAGAAGTCGGAGGATGTGATTACGATGGTTGGGGAACGATATGGGTTTCATTTTTGACGAAAAAGTTACGATGAATCAATGCAGTGTGAGCTGGCGCATTCAGTGTTTTTCGGTACCAATCGAGATTTGACGCGCTTGAGGCTGAAAATGGAATTGATCGATCCTTTTGAAATTCCAAATCATCAGCAAGGTCTCTAATTGTAAATGAACGGTTTGCAAATACCAAATCTATAATTGTTTTGGACGTGAGCTTCGTCGGTTGAGGTTTATGATCGACCAGAGAACTCCTCGTCTTCAACGCGTTCTCTGCCTTCTTTGAACTACTTATACCACTCATAAACATTCCTTTCCGATGTAAGAATGCTCACCAAATGCTTTCTGCAACATTCTGTATAACGCAAACAAAATTGAATGCGAGTTCTTTGCTCAATTAATTCAGACATTTCAAAAATCACCGAAATGACTTTTAGCGTCTCACAAAGCCAAGCGTAACTCAAACACTCATGAATATTTTGACGTCAAATTTCGCATAGATGTCAAAGACAGTGGCAACAACCTAAAAAGAAAAAAATTGAAATGCCATAAGACCCGGAAAATTTAAATTGAAAATGGGTCTTAAATGGGTCTTTGGGAAAATTTTTGGACACAGTAGTATTACTACAAGAACTCTGTTATACACTTGTAAATGAAACTGAATGTAGTATGTACATTTGTGAATGAAAATGCATAAACAAATAGACATTTAAATTATATTAATTAAATGTTAATCGATTATTAATTTCTAAATAAGTATCATAGATTCCACCCCCAATTTTAAAGCAAATTAAATCTGTAATTCTTATTAATATTTAAACTTACACGATTACAAAAAAAATAAAATATTTTTAGTTTCGGTAAGTTTTATTTGTAACAAGATACTTATTGTATTATATAAATCACTTTAAATAGTAGAAATTGTTTGAATAAAATAATCATTCTTATTCAAGAATTCCCAATATTTCCCAATTTTTTTACCTTTAATTTTATTAACATTTGTTTTTAAGAATATAATAATAATAATTCCAAAAAATAACTCTTTCAACTTACTGCAAATGTAAAAGGCAATTTTAACAAATCAAATGGAATATTTATGCAGATAATTCGCTGTTGAAATTGTTTCGAATGTCATATTAATCGAATAATATTTATTGGTGAAAAATATATTATTATTTATATATTTTTTTCTTTATAGTAATTTTAAAACCAATCTACTTTATTTACTGTTGTTTTATATTAATATACACACTCAAGAGCCAAAACTTTATGACCACCTGTCAATAACGAGTTGGCTCACCTTTGGCGCGCAACACAGCTTCAACCCGCCTTGGCATGGATTAATACCACCACTTAATACCAGTTAAATACCACTTCCACCTGATCACGTGCCTTCCACGTCATCCAGTGAGTTCATTGCAAAATGTAGGGGTGGTCATAATGTTTTGGCTCTTGAGTGTATAATTATAACTGAGAATTTTAAAATCTGTTTTTTTACACTAAAGAATAAAAAAAAAAAGTATTTTCCTATTAAACCTATTTTGAAAGGATTGAAAAGAAATATCCAGTTATATTTTAAAAACACTAAAAACACGCTTTTAGAGTTAATCAAACTAAAAAAGTAAAAAATAATTGTTAACATAAGAATAAAATGACTGACGAGAAAATGAATGTCACCGTTCTAAAAGCGTGGGGTGCTCGATATCAATCGTTATAATTTTTCACTAGTTTCATTCCGAAATGCAGAGTTAGTTTAAAAATATCATACAAAGCACCCCGCGCTTTTAGAACAGTGACATTCATTTTCTCGTCAGTCATTTTATTCTTATGTTAACAATTATTTTTTACTTTTTAGTTTGATTAACTCTAAAAGCGTGTTTTTAAACTATAATATTTAAATGAGGTCCCGGTACGGAGGACTGGAACTCTAGCTCTTACAATAATTTAATTGTGAGTAAAACAAAGGCTAAATGCGAATATGTCGAGCCAGCCAGGATACGAACAGGGAATCTCTGATCCTGATCCGTTTGAAGTCAGGCGCGTCATCCGCTGCAGGTGTGCCACTGTCCCACGTAGGTTTGAATGTCTTAGGTACTTTCATTCTACAATGGGCTCGTGGGTTAAATTGCTTTCATTCATCATGGGTTAAATTGTTCTTCATAAGTTAAAAATAAAATCACTAGTCCTGGCGATCCTAATCATGATGAGATAATGAACTTATCAAACTATTTTAGTGTCGTCGGTCCTTGATAAGTCTACAACGTTTAATTTAAATCTGATCGCTTGAAGTAGGCCAAAATCAAGCCCAAAGAGTCAGCTACAAACAAACATACAGGTGAAATTAATAAAAGCGTATTAAAAACAAAAGTAAAAGACTTACTTCTTTCATTCTTTCTGCTAATTCTTGTTTCCTTTTATTGAATTTCGAAACCATAACCGAAATCGCATCATCATTAGGATAATCGATAATCTCCTTCATAACAGAAGCCAATTTTTGCTTCATTTTTTCTATTTCCTGACTCTTTTTCCTGAACTAGGTCTGCTAACTAAATCGTGAAATAAATTAAAGCAATCTTTATTAATATATTTATAAAATGCATAATTGTAGTGTAGTGAAACAAAAAGTAGAAGCTGAATTAAATTTTAAAATTGGGTTGAATTATTAGAAATTATTTTTATTTAAAATTACTGTACTTTTCTTTTATAGCCCAGCCTTGGCTTTTTTGGCGCTTTTGAAACAATGTTGGCGTTGGATGGAAGATCAGTCAATGATGCTCTACCAGCTCCTATAAATGGAACCCCGTAGTTTGTATCTCCTAAGGGGCCTGATGGCCGAGTGGCTAGCGCTCTGGCTCTCGGTACCATAGGTATCGGGTTCAAATCCCGGCTTGCCCATAGGTGTTTGTAGTGGTTCGAATCCACTTTAAACCGTAGGTCCCGGTCCTAATAGGATCGTAGAGCGTTGTGAGGGCATTGTAACTGCGCCCGTGGCTTACCATCAAGTTACACGCGCCCCCTGGGTAATGCAAAGTGAGTAATGTCTGTGTAGCACTTGCCTCAAGGCATCAAAGACAATTGTCTAAGTGGTTGCCAGCTGCATTAAAACGGAAAAAAAAAGTTTGTATCTCCTGCCTTGTTAGGCAGCCTGGTGTCCAAATGACTAGCTCTCTGGCCTTTGGTACCACAAGTTTTGGGTTCAAATGCTGGTGGTGGCATGGATGTTTGTTAGCGGTTCGGAATCCATGTTAAACTGTAGGTCAAGGTCAAATTAGCGTAAAGTGTTAAAAAATGACAGTAGAGCGACAAATCAAACCTACCTTGTTATGTTGGTCTATCTTAGGCATTATGATACAGATCATGTTTAATACGGTAAATTAAATAAGATGCTCAGGTGTCTCCAAACTTTTTATCCTAAGGGCTACACTAATTTATCCATCAAGACCCAAAGGACAAGACCTAGCTAGCTCATTATTCCAACATACTGTAGTTTTGAATTACGTACAAATTTTCGTTTTGGAATTAGCAGGCGAGTGATGTATATACATTCGCAACTGCGGTTTGTATATACTGGCAGGTGTCAAAAATATGTAATTGCGGCGGAGATGCCATCTTGTACTAAAATAGCATAACGTGATGTCCTGTTGAGCAGCGGAATTATGCAAAAAAGCTAATTATACTTACTTATTCGAAGTATACAACGCCCTTTTGTAGCGAGTAGCAGAGCTGGAGTATAGAGCAAAAAATTGTCAGTGAAAAATTACAGCTATATGAATCTCCTTAATCATTATTATAATGTTTAATTTCCTTGTGTGACATATCTAAGCGCATCATTTATTGTAAGTTTTTAGGATAAATCTTCTATCAATAATTACTATTTATGATAAGCTATAAAATAAATTTTCGTAGCGTATTTTTATAAAAGTGTGTATATATATATATATAGATATACACGCTAATAAACTATATATATATATATATATATATATATATATATATATATATATATATATATATATACACGCTTTTATATACGCTTATATATAACAGTTGGGCTGATATGATCGTAGGCTGACACATAGATGGGGCTACTAGTATAAAATCCATATGTTAATCCATAGCATTTTTAGTGAAGCAACTTTTGTTAGTTTGAAAAAATGGATAAAAAGAAATTTCGTGTGTTAATTAAAGCGTGACTTTTTGGCGAAAAAAAATACTATTGAAGCCAAAAGGCTTGACATGATAAACATTATTCGGACTTTGCACCAGGAAAATCAACCGTAGAGAAGTGGTTTGCTAAATTTAAACTAGGCGAAATGAGCACCGAGGAAGATGCACGCAGTGGACGCCCCGAAGACGATGTTACCACCGAAAACATCAGAAAAGTTCACAAAATAATTTCTGATAACCGTAAAGTGAAGTTGATTGAGATAGCTGAGACCCTAAAAGATATCAAAGGAACGTGTTGGGACATATCATGAATGAATATTTGGATATGCCACTGTTCAAAGGGATGCCGCGCAGAGCTCACAATCGACCAAAACAACGACGAATTGATGATTCCAAGCAGTGTTTGGAGCTGTTCAATCGTAATAAACCCGAATTTTTGCATCGATATGTGACAATGGATGAAACATGGCTCCATCATTTCACACAGGAGTCAATCGACAGTCAGCCGAGTGAACTGCACGTGATGAGCACTAAAAATGCTATAACTCACATACTAATAGTGCAACAGCTGTCAAATTTATACACGTGTCTTTTGAAGGTTAGGACTAACTGAAAATCATAGTCTGCGAACTTTTTTTGATTTCGGTAACAGCCTCTTTTTCCACTAGTAGCGCCATCTATGCATCAGATTTTCCTGGTGCAAATGAACATGTCAAGACTTGGCTTCAATAGTATTTTTTTTCGCCGAAAAGCAATGCTTTAATTAACACACGAAATTCCTTTTTATCCATTTTTTTTTTAAAATAACTGTTAGATAGTAGATATAGATATATGTGTCAGATAGATAGATTACAAAAGATAGATAGATTATAAAAAAAAGCAAATACGCAAAAAAAAATTAGAATAGACAAAAGACCTTTTAAGAAACAATTAGTTGGTACAACAAAGTCATAGCACCTTTTTCTTTAAAACAAATTTTCATGTTCTTCATAGTTAGTGTGTGCTTATCATTATAATCCTATTTATGTTGCATTATTAATTATTTGCAGGATAAGAAAATGTAAACTGTAACTTTGGCTTGGTTTTACACCCATATTTATTGCTTACCATTTTTCAGTCTGTCAGCCCAGTTTGTTTTTGGTTTCGTTTGTCGCTCTACGGTCATCTTATGAACACTTTTGGCTAAACAGACCGGGAACTACAGTTTAACGTACTACCGTTTAACGAACCCCTCACAAACATCCATGCCACCGCCATCAGCCGAGTTTGAAGATTATTAACAAGCAAGAGGGGAAATTTTGTAACAATGATACATTTTCTAAATTTAAAATTGTTTTGACTAATATATGGTTAAGAAAATATTAACATTAAAAACAAAAATATTACCTGTTTCATCTTGTGAATGTTCTTTTTTTTGCAGCTTTTTTTTCCATAATACTGTCGACGAGACAAAGTGTTTTGTGGCGCTACCGTCAAAGTGCACAACCTGTAAGTTTCAACTTCTTCTTCGCCTTCCTCTACAGTAGATTTTTCGCATTCTATTCTGGATTTGAAACTAAAATTATACGAATATTAATTTAGAGACCAGAAATTTACTTTGAATAAATACGTTGTCATAGACGCATGTGATTAAATTAAAATTACTCCACTTGGAAAAAATTAACATCTAAAGGTACTTTGTTTTCTTAAAATGATGTCGGAAACAAGGAGCAAAAAAAAAAGAAAAATATAAAAACTGAAATCTGCTCTACAAATTTCAACTTATCATGTGTGGACATTCGAGAACGGATGAATAAACTCAGGATTATGCCAATTTTAATAATGTACGAGATATATATGAAGCAATTGATTGGAATACTACAAGAATGGCCAAATTCAAAAAGCCACATGAATAAAGCAATGTTGCATAGATCAAGAACTTCATGAAGAATGAATTGTTCAAGAATCTCTAAAAGAATATACAAAAGTAAGATAAATGTAGTCGTAATTGAAGAATGTATATGAAGAAGTATGAAGTAGAATGAATAAGTATTCCCAATTCTGCAAGAAACGTTCAGTAGTCAAAAGAATATATCAAAGGTTGAAAATTCTAGGCATAAAGGAAAAATGAAGTATTCCAAATACAATAAGAAGCACTATACATCTCAATAGGCACCGTAAAAGGCCAAAAGGGATAAATACCAAACTTCAAGAACAAGGAATTGATTAACACTTCGAGTACTTATAGCCATGGGAAATACAAATGTTTAAAATCCCAATCCAAAACATGAAAAGTGGTTCAGAACCCTACTACAAAACACATCAAGCAAAAGCTAAATTCTCCAGAAAATTCCATAAGACTAACGTTATTCATGAAGCAATTCAAGAGTTAAGGGGCCCCTAAGTACCATTTTCCGTCAAAATTTGAATGGAGTTTTATTTGCTTGGACCTCATTTTCGGATAATGTTACTGACCACTAACCAGGAAACATCATGTTCACTCATGATATTGAGTGAACATGTATATAATTCTTTACAGGTATGATTTGCAACTATTATTACGTTAAAATATAAAAGTCACTATCTTAAAAAAAATATTTAGACGTTTTTGATATCAAAATGGTGTAAAAGACTTGATGACTGTCAAACAATTAAATATTTTTATTCGTAACTTATTATTAACTCTGAACGATAATAGATGAATGCCCTACTCGTGGCTCAGTTTCAACACGCGCCGCTGATGAGCGTTAGGGAGGTGTTCCATTAGCTGGCGGCTTTATTGTAGACACTGTTTCAAAAAAACGAGGAGACTTGATGGCATTTGTGACGTTCAGCATCTTTCTTCATAAGTCGAACTACTTGGAGGTAGTTTTCTTGGATATCTCCAGTACGATACTCAAATGGGAGGTAGTTCCCTCTAAAAGTTCTCCAGGTAGGTACTGCTCTCTTTCTTCAGCAGCATGGAGCCAAGTCAGGACTTTTATCTACGGGTTTCCATCAAAAGCAAAAACTGCCCACCCCTCTCTCTCCTTCCATAAGACCACACGGGGTTGTTGGACTGAGTCTACCTGTTGCTGTCTACCAAGTGGAATAAGAAACAACAACCTAAGTTAATAGGTGGACATTATTATTTTTTCCACATTTATTTTTGCTCAGTTTTCTTCTAACTCTCTGAAATTCCAATCATACAAAATGTATGAAACACAATCATATAAAATAGTTAAATAAAATTCAATTAGTTATATTTACTTTAAACATTATTCCTTAAAAATTAATTGAATTCAAATTTTGAATCAAGGGGCTTGAATGTTCGAGCGGCTAGCGCTCTGGCGCTCTCTACCACAGATTTTGGGTTCGTGCCCCGGTGGTACCAGGGATGTTTGTAGTGGTTCGGAATCCACTTTAAACCTTAGGTCCCAGTCTAACATGATCGTGGAGCTTTGCGGTGGTAGTGCTACGCCGCGTCAGTAGCTTAGCTTCAAGCTACACGCATCTCCTGGGTAGTGCTAAGTGAATAACGTCGATGCAGCGCTTGCCTTAAGGCATCGAAGATAATTTCCTATGTGTTTGCCAGCTGCATTTAAAGAAAAAAATATTTTGAATTAAAATTGATCTATTTAAAAAAGCATTCGATATTCCAAATATTATTATAAGAATAACACATTATGATTTCAAAAAAAAAATTGTATAATGAGAACAAATGGGATGAAACTTAAAAATCTCAACACACACCATTGTAAATATTTTTGCTTTGTCAAAGAAGCTTTCACCAAATCTGTTTCATATTCTCTGTCAATTTCTTCCAGAAAGAACTTGGTCTTCTCTTCAAACAGTTTGACAGCAGCATGACAACAAGAAACTACCTAATGCAAAAAATAAAACAAAATTTAAACATTTTAAGTAAGAATAATTTTGGTTTTAAAAGCAATAATTTAATAGAAATTATTAATAATAACATTTTATAATTATAAAATCATTTTAAATCTTAAGATTACTTTAAAGTAACCCTAGTTCATTGAGTTCAACATGGCAGCTGTTATTAATTGCAACAAAGATATTGAAGTAAATTCGTAAAAAAATCTCACCAAACGAAAAATAACGTCAAACGATAAATCGATAAAAATAACAACGATAATATCGAAATAAAATAACAACGATAATATCGAAGGCCATACGATAATATCGAAATAAAATAACAATGATAATATCGAAATAAATAACAATGATAATATCGAACGTCTAACAATAATATCGAAATAAAATAACAATGATAATATCGAACGCCAAACGATAATATAGAAATAATATATTCATCTAGCATGTCTGAAATGTAGTGAATTTTGTATATCATTTTCAAACAAGCTGTTTTATTCATTAAACATGTTTTATATTTTTAAAAAAAAAATGATTTTTTCAATAACACAGTGATCTGTGTGATTTGGAAAACACGGTGATCTCAAAGATAATTTATTTAGCATTGGTATTATTTTAGGGGCGTCTCAAATTGACAGTTTTCTTTTATCACAATAATTTAACTGAAAATAATAACATTTTATAATTATAGTATCATTTTAATCTTAAGATTACTTTATAGTAATCCTAGTTCATTGATTTCAACATGGCGGCTGTTATCAATCGCAACAAAGATATTAAAGTAAATTCGTAGAAAAATCATAACAAACGAAAAATAATGCCAAACGATAATTATCGAAATAAAATAACAACGACAATATGGAAATAAAATAACAATTATAATATAGAACGTCAAACGATGATATCGAAATAATATATTCATCTAGTATATGTATGTCTGAAATGTGAAGAATTTTGTATATCGTTTTCAAACACGTTGATTTATTCCTTAAACATGTTTTATATTTTAAAATATGATTTCAATAACACAGTGATCTGTGTGATTTGGAAAACACTGTGATCTCAAGGATAAATTATTTAACGTTGGTATTATTCGAGGGGTATCTCAAATTGACAGTTATCTTTTATCGCAATAATTTAATCGAAAATAATAAAAAAATAACATTTTATAATTATAGTATCATTTTAAATCTTAAAATTACCTTAAAGTAATTCTAATTCATTGACTTCAACATGGCGGCTGTTATCAATCGCAACAAAAATATTAAACTAAATTCATAACAAACGAAAAATAACGCCAAACGGTAAAATAGAAATAAATATTCATCTATTATGTATGTCTGAATTGTGGAGAATTTTATATATAGTTTTCAAACAGGCTGTTTTATACATTCAATTTGTTTTATGTTGAATAAATAATAATAATGACGATTAAATAATGAATAAATAATGATTGAATAAAAACATGTGATTTAGGAATCACAGTGATCTAAAAGATAATTTAATGTTGGTATTATTTAAATTGTTTAAAGATATTCAAAGAATTTAAGAATTAAAGCAGACGATTTTATATTTAATGAGCCTTTAGAAATTGCAATGTTATCAAAAATTTGTTTTCAAAAACTTACATTTTATATTTAATTAAGAGAATTTATTTTTTCGCGATTTTTTTTTTTTTTTTATTATTATGCATCGGAAAAAACAAGTAATACAAAAAAAAATTTTAAAGTCAATTCCTACTTTTTTTTTTTCACTCTATTGCAGAAAATCTTTTATAAATAATTTTCATTCATTTTTTTTTTAAGTTTAGCTGGCGCCATCTATTGGTAGATATATGCAACTAAATCTAAAATAAAACTAAAATTAATGAATTAAATTTAATGAATGAATTAATATCTGAAAAACTGTATTAACATTCAGTGTCATCCACTACAAGTTTTTAAAAAATGTATTTGAACTTGAGTGGATGAATAAAAAGTATTTTATGAACGATTGAAAATTTGAACAAGATATATATAGGGAGAGTGTGAGCTAATAGAAGGAATTGAAAAAAGGGATTCAAAGAAAGTTTTTCAATATTTTTTTGACTTATGGCACTTTCTAAGTAAAACTAAATCTACGACATATCTGTTTTTCTAGCAACGTAGGACCACAATGTCAAAGTGCTTGGTATTCTAAAATAACAATAAAGTCGCCAATTTCTATATTAATAAAGTATTTATTGTTACCTTTGTAGGTATACAGTGTCACATATACATTTTTGTATACAGAGTGATGTAAAGTCAGTAGAAGCTTAAATAATTCAAAAATAATTAAGATAAAATCTGCTCTTGGATGGAAACAAAACAGATTCTGTTTGTTTTTCGAATAATAAAGAAATTTCGAATAATAACACCAGAATTACTAAAAGAGGGTGTTATTTTGATTTAGTTTTCCCGGTGGTTTATAAAAATAGCTCTAGCTGCTAATGTCATTTTTGAGAATGCATTTTCGGAATGAGCAACCTTACATAATGCTGCAATATCCATATTAGATTCCAGCAAAATAAATGGCCACCCAGAACTCCTGACTTTTTACCTTGTGACTTTTAGAACTGCCGAGTTCACCCTTTAAAAACCTGAGTCTGTGTCAATAATGGAAGATGCAATACATGAACATGCTATACTATCAGTAGTGTATGTTATAGTATCGGAAATAATGCATAAAGCTTAAATAGTGTGGTGTCTTATTGACTGCTGTATTGCTAAAGGAGGGACAGCATATTCAAGATCTTTTAGTCATTAATCTTCCTGATTTAGTATCCTATGCAATTCGTAGCTGTTCAAAATGTGTTGGAGATTGTAAGTATTGCAGCACGATGCTGAGTGGCACTATTAATTTTAACTGAACTTCCTGATGATCAAAAAGAAACCTTCCAGATGAACTGTTGCTGCCAGGAGAGTTAAGAACAACTCCTAGTATGTAAATGGTGTATAATTAAAAAAACTTTAATGATTGGTTCATGCTTTGATGTTATCTACAAGACAAGAAACAGAGATCTCAAATGCCTTAAAAGACTTAACGTTACACTAAATCACCAAACAATCAAATGAAAGATAGTTGCCGAGTCAAAAGGAAGCTCTACTGTGAGCCACAAAATTGAGTATACACCTCTAAAAATTTTAGACTTCTTCCAATTACAAATTAAATATTGATTAAAATAGATAAAATTTTTTTATCCTAGATACTTTAACCTCTGCTTTACCATCCTATAATAACACAATTCTATAGTTAACTTATTTATTACGAAAAAAGTTAAGCGATTCGAAGAAAAGATAGAAAACCATGCCACAAAATTGAGTATACACTTCTTATATTTGTAAATTATGCCACCACTTTTTTTAGTTTCAAATTTTCTTTAAAGAGTTTCAGGAGAAGCTGCTGCTTATAACACGTGCTATTGCACTTCAACGCTTTTAAATAGTATTTTTCTCATTAAAAATCATGAAATGAGCTCTCGTAGAGAAACTACTGAATCTCAGAGTTCATTGGTTGTAAAATGGTCGAAAGAGAGAAATTCTCTTCGAGAAATCGCTTCGTTGATTGCTGTAACTCATGGTTGTGTCCAAAAATACTACAGAAGTATAAAAAAACTGGATCTGTGGCCAATATTCCTGGAAGAGGACGTAAAGAAATACTGAGTACTACAGCGAAGAGGAAGATCATTCACTCAGTAAAGAACGGTCCGAGGGTGAGTGCCTCTAAACTAGCTTTATCGATGTCCTCTACAATCGGGAAAAAGATCTTAGTTGAAACAATTCGACGTACCCTTCACCAATATGGGTTTCATGGCCGTACACCAATACGAAAGCCACACAACAAGTATGTGAATAGACAAAAGAGAGTGATTTTCGCCAAAGAACATCGTTTCAAGCCTATTTCTTTCTGGAACACTGTAATATTTTCTGATGAAAGAAAGTTTAATCTTTACGGAAGCGATGGACGATTTAAAATACGGAGAGAAGCTGGGAAAGCACTGACCCCTAAAAACCCCATTAAGACAGTCAAGTTCGGAGGTGGATCTGTCGTCGTTTGGGGTTGTATGTCGGCTGGAGGAGTGGAGAGCTTGCTTTTATTGATGGTATTATGGACAAACATGTATATTTGGGGATTTTAAATGATAACTTGAAAAAAAAAGTGCCAGTAAGTTGGGGCTTGGGTCAAGCTTCATATTCCAGCAGGACAACGCCCCAAGCATACAGCGAAGATTGTGCAGTTATACTTGCTGTACCATTGCAAGAAGCAATTACACACTCCAGCCCAGTCACCAGACCTAAACGTCATCGAAAATTTGTGGTCGAAATTATAGAGAAAGCTGTACATGAGCACGAAATCACAAGCAAGGAAGTTCTCAAGAAGGTTCTGAGAGAAGAATGGGCTAAAATTTCTTTTGAAATCATTAAAACACTAGTAGAATCTATGTCCAGAAGATTACAAGCTGTAATTCAAGCAAAAGGTTATGCAACAAAATATTAATTTGTACGTTAAAAGGAAATTAATAAAGGTGTATACTTATTTTTGTGGTGTTGTTTTTCCTCTCGTCTCAGATCTTTTTTTTTTTCGTAAAAAATAAATAAACGTAACAATTTTATAAGTATAGTATGGTAAAGCATAGACTAAAGTATATAAGGTAAAAAATTCAATCATCTTAAAGCACTATTTAATTCGTAATTGCAAAAAGTCTCTAAGTTTCTAAGGTGTATACTCAATTTTGTTACCCACTGTATCTGGTGATAAATAATTCAAACTTTTCAAGCAGCATTTTGTTTTCTTGTATCGAAAAAAAAAAAGGTTCTATCTTTTCTATCCAAGGGACATCGTTCTATCTTTATTGGTTTTCGAATCATTAATTTTTAAAATTTGTCCCTGGCTTTTAATACACCCTGCATGCACATTAAATTTGTACATTTATGTAATTGATAGCTATTATACGAATTAAAATGCTTTCATATTATTGTGCTAAATTTTAAAAATGCTTTTACAAAAACTAAACCAAAATTTTGGCATACGTGTGACTTTAATAAAGAATAAAAATAAAATCCAGAAGCCATACTTCTAGGTCTATTTTGAGATCCTCAGGAATACTATCCATTCTTCTTAAGCTCGACCGACATTCTTGTAAGTAAGCCTCGTTTTCTTCTTTAAACGACTCAAACTGGGTTTTCAGGTTTTCCATTCTATCCATTACGCTCTCTCTCAGGTGGATGTATTTCATGGACAATTCGAACTGTAGAGTGTCTTCGAGAGATAGTTCTCCACTGCAGTCCATAGAATCTTCTGTGAACTCTATGAAACCTCCCTTTGAGGCAAAAAGAAATTAACTCTGTAAATATCCATGGGAATCTACTACTATTTGTTTTGAAAATTACATATTTAAAATTATTTGTAGTGGATTTATGAAAACCTTATTTTCTGAGAAATTATAAATTAAGAGATGTCATTGAATTTTCCTACTTTAGAACAGAAAATTAGAATTGATATTTTGAACTTCAATTAAAAATATTTTTGTTTTTTACCATAATAAAAAAATGAGAATTTATTTTAAATTTAAAAACACAAAGTTCGAGTAATCTAATTATCTTAAAATATCTATCATTCATCAAATCTAATTACATTAAAATATCTCCTATGAACTTTTTTGTTTTAATTTTTCAATATTTGGTCTCTTTCTATTTGTGTGTGATTTTCTTCGTAATTTATTCATTATCATTATTGCCACAACAACCCCATGGTGGGTCAAGGCCGTTTGCCTACTGGCAGATTTCCAGACAGAAGATGTTTTCTTTTTACGAGGTGGGGTTGTCAGCCCTACGTCCAATGCTCTACAGTCGTGTTAGACCGGAACCTAAAGTGGATTCCGAACCACTACAAACATCCATGGCACCGGCGAGACTCGAACCTGTGGCATCGAGCGCCAGTCACTCTGCCATCAGGCTCCTAAATTACTATTATTTTTGTTATTTATTTTTACGGATCGATAAATTATATTTGATATTGAGTTTTCTATAAATTAAATTCGGTTCGAATCTGAACAGGGATAAATCTGTAGGCTGAAATATCTTTTCATCGGGATGGAGATCCTTAGAAAAAACGCTTCGAACCCACTGAGTCAACACTGAATTCATTTCAATCTGTAAAAGCAAAATATAGTACACTTTCAGTGGTGCAGTCTGGATAATATTGAATCTACTGACATCTGTCTGCCCAATGTCTCCCCTCAGATCAAATTGCTTGACATTCGACAGCTTTAATAAATTATTTATTAAATTAATTTTTATGCAAAAATAACAGTGAAAAATTTAACAGAATTTTTGTTTCCAAATTGATAGTGTTACGAAAATTATTGACAATCCGAAGAATACACTTGATTTGGATTTTTAATCACGGTTCTTTTTAAAAATGATAACAGATACATTCAAATTATAACATTTAGACGCTAACAATAAAAGAATAGAAAGAAATATTTGAAGAATAATTGGTAATATAAACACAGCGATAAGTACGGAAAGTTCACTGTAGAAGGATAAAATTCAACTGATCTACAAACTAATCCTTTTTATTTATACTTTGTGTAATTTTATTCTCACTATCTATATGCCAAATTAATAGCTGTCATGAACGGTTAGAAAGTTTTTCTCGTAAATTTTCTAATCGGTGTACCAAAATAATCAGATTATATTATCCTACAAGATCCTATATACAGATTTTTGCCAAGATCGCCAGATTCTGTATCTGGATTATTTCGAAGATCGACAGACTCTAACTGAGATAACCAGATTCTAGAAAAGATTCATCAGATTCTACATCCAGATTCTTGCCTTATCATCAGATTAACAAATTCTAGCCAAGATCATCAGAATCTCTATCCAGAATCTCTAGATTCTAGCCAAGATCATCAGAATCTATATCCAGATTCTAGCCAAGATCATCAGATTCTTGCCAGAAAAGTTCCCACATCCTATAACCAGATTCTTGCCAAGACCGTCAAATTCTGTTACCAGATTCTTACCGAGATTAATAGATTGTATTGCCATATTCTTACCAAGAGGGCCTGAATGGCCGAGTGGCTAGCGCTCTGGCGCTCGGTACCACAGGTTTCGATTCGAGTCCCGGCAGTGCCATGGATGTTTGTAGTGATTCGGAATCCACTTTAAACTGTAGATCCCGGTCTAATAGGATTGTAGAGCGTTGCGGGGGCATTGTTACTCCGCGTCGGTGGCTTATCTTCAAGTTACACGCGCCCCCGGGTAATGCAAAGTGAGTACGTCTGTGCAGCGCTTGCCTTAAGGCATCCAAGACCAAGCTGTCTAAGTGTTTTCCAGCTGTATTAAGAAGAAAAAAAAATTCTTACCAAGATTAACAGATCCTACGTCCAAACTAAAATCATCAGATTCTACGTCCAGATTCTTGCTAAAATCACAAGATTCTATTTCTAGATTATTTCTGACTTTCCCCAGATTCTATATCCAAACTCATGTCAAGATCATCAGATTCTATATTCAAATTTTTGCAAGATCACCAGATTCTATATACAGATTCTTACCAAATTCCTCAAATTCTATATCCAGATTACTTACCAAGTTCCCCAGATTCTATAACTAGATTCTTACCAAAATCGCCACATTGTCTATATTTTTAATTGTCCGCCTTGTACAATGCAAAAGATTTACTCTGTACTAGTCAAAATGAACAATTTTCTTTTGTAGAATAAGAGCATTTAAACGAATGAAAGAGATAAATAAAAAATGTTTTAACGATAAAAGTCTCTAAATTTCTGATTACTGAAGATAAGCTTGCTAAAAATTAATGAATATATACATTATTTAAAATTCTTTTCCGTAATAATTTACTTACATTTCTGTATGCTGGAATGGCTTTGTAATCGGTTAAATCCTTCTCTTCTACCATGTTAAGGTTAAATTCGACTCGGGTGCCGTCTTCCCCAATTCTTGAAACTATACTGCAAAGTAATTAAATTGTGTAAAGATCATTAAAAAGTTTGGCATTGTATTATAAATGTATTATGCATTTTGGATCCAGTTCTATTTGTTACTCAATGGTAGCATGCCTCCCAACTCGTAGTCCAGTAGCAATGTGCACAGCTATAGTGTAAGAGGACTGAGGGTTCGAATCCGTTGTAGTCATGGTGATGTTTTCCGCTAGTCACACATGGGTGAGAAATTTGGGGCGTATATTAGTTGAACCTTTGTGTTGATAACATGTAATTACCCTATTGTGTGTGGGCGGGGTATATTTCCTTTTTTTATTTTTGATGAATTCAGGAGTGGCAGATGACGCCACCTCCCGTACCCACAGTGAGGTCCAAAAGAAAACCGGTTTGGTAGGGGGTGAAAGAAGACCCCCTTTGAGTTTTGCGGTAAGAAAGGTAGGCCCCGTTGAGAGAGAAAACTATCTGGAACACGGCGTGAGCCTGGCCACTAAATTTTTTGCTGCGAGACAGACTACATGGATAATCTATATCCATCAACAATTTTACTGCGAGCCCCTTCATATATAGGTTTTTGACACACTGGTAAATTACTTGCCTACACACAGATAGAAATATTTCGCTTGAGGTATGGGTAGAAATATGATTATTTCTCTATAAATATTTTTTTATTAATTCTGTTTTGTGCCAATTTAAAATCCTGTAAAAATCATAAATTTAAGTGTAATCATTGTATATTAGTATTCATTAAAAGTAAAATTAATTAGTTTGTTTGTTTTAGTATTAATTTTCGTATTTATTTTAATTGTCTTTTATTAATGTTAAATTATTTTGGCCGTCCTGCGAGTATACGCAGACTGACGGCATCATTTCTATGTCCACTTAGAGCCATTGATGTTCACCATGATAAAAAGTGACAACGTGCAAATAAAATTTAAGTCGAATCCACTGTTTTCTTTCGAAAATAAGTTTTTTTATCCTATGCTCGTGTCCGGAGATTGGTTTAAAAGTGATTAAGTGATGCTGTATCTTATAAGCGACATTATCATTTAATAGCTGATGGCCGAGTGGCTAGCGCTCTGGCGCTCGGTACCACAGGTATCGAGTTCAAATCCCGGCGTTGCCAGGGGTGTTTGTAGTGGTTCGAATCCACTTTAAACCGTAGGTCCGTGTCTAATAGTAGATCGTTGCGAGGGCATTGTAACTCCGAGTCCGTGGCTTATCTTCAAGTTACACGCGCCCCTGGCTAATGCAAAGTGAGTAACGTCGAGCCCTTATGGTATAACAAAGATCACTGTCTATTTGCCAGCTGCATTAGAAAGAAAAAAAAATAGCTCATCGGTGGTAGGTTTGGTTTGTCATTCTGCGATCAAATGTTGCACACTTTAGGCTAATTAGACCGGAACCTCATTTATCGGGGATTCCGAACCACTACAAACATCCATTACACCCCAGGATTCGAACCTGAAGCCTTTAGTACCAAAAGCCAGAGCATTAGCATTAGCCATTATGCCGCAAACTCCAACGTCACAATATCCAAGTGATAACTTCACTTTTTACAGCGAGGTATTTTGTGTGTTCTTTCTATTTCAGTTCCAGGTACATCAGTTTTACACGGAAACGTTTTCATGGGTACGCGTTTAGTATTATACATATTAGATAAACATACTTTTTCTTAAAATTCATAATTAGTTAATACTGATTATTATTATTCTTTCTACTTCCAAATGAAATTAAATACCATCATAAAGTGAACACATGCCTGATAGCTTCAAACTTCACCAGCGAGCTCATAGCAATTAAAGAGGCTGTTGCTTTATATCTAAATGACTCAAATATCTCAGGCCTCACTGACGGGTTAGGGATTTTTTTGACTGCAAGTCGGCTCTGGAAGCAATTAAAAATGGAGATACTAACATCACTTCTGCGATAAATGTTCTGCTAGAGAAAGATTTGCCTCTGCACTGTAGAGGCAAATCATGTCATCTTCAATGGATTCCCGCACATGTCAACATTGAGGGCAACGAATGCGCTGACACTTTAGCCAAAGAAGCCAGGGACAATGATCAACCCAGGACTACCATCACACTTGCAGATGCTAACGCAGTCGCCAAAAAGCCGACTCATTCCTCATAACTTTAAGAAGCCACTCATCACGGACTTCAACTGGCCTAGGAAGCTGACATCAGTCATTAGCAGACTCAGAACTAATCATTACAGAGGGATGAAAATTCTCCCAGACAAGACCAGGGAATACATCCCCTGCAGAAAGTGCCGCAACGCTTTCCTAACACCCAAGCACATTCTAGAGTGCCCAGCACTCATTCCCCGTGTCTTGCAATTGGGTAGGGTGTCAATCGAGGCCAACTTAAGAGAAGTCCTGTATAGTGAAGCGGCGCCATTGCTTGCGGCCGCTATCGAGAAGACTTTTGACTTGATCTAACTTTGATAATTATATTTTAAATCTATGGACACGATAACAACAACTGATTATTCTTACAATTTTTTATTAAAGTAATACTCATTTATTATAATATTTATAATTTCATATTTATTATAATTTTTTGAAGAAACTTTATTATTTGTTAATTTCAATAAGTTTGAAGTAAAACTAAACGGAAATGGACATGTTATTATTTTTATTTTAATACTAAAATTTGATATCATTAATTATTCTTACAGAATAAACACATCTTTTAAAGCAATTTTACACCAGGGTAATCAACCATTTTATACCTATCGCATACTCTTATATCTCTGTTAGTAATAAAATTTTCTAATCAACCCATATGTTCCACAGTTGTTAAAACTTATAAAGCAGAGATACAGCAAGTTAAAGCATCTAATAATAATCTTTTACCATCTATTTTATGTCAGACTTTCACTAGGTTTGGCAGAATAAATATTTAAAAAAAAAATTAAATTAAAGATAAATAAATGCAATGTATGAATAAAAGATCAATAAATTTATTTTTATTTATACATTGCATGCATACAGGCATGAAGTTGCATTTAGTTAATTTAAACTATTAATGAGATGCTGATGCTGTGAATCTAACACTGGATAACTGGTCAATTTTCGTAAGCACAAACACGGGTCTCCTCTTTTTGGAAATATTCTTTCTTTTGGTTACAAAGCACTAAAAATGGATATCACAAAATATGAATTAGGGAAAGGTATCCATAAACTGAATACCATTTTACACATACACTGATGTCCAAAAGTTAAGCATAATTGATAATTATGGAATAAAGAAGGAACTGTAAATCAGAATGGCGGGAAACGTGATGTGCGAGTGTAAAATGGTTATAAAATAAGAAAGCAAATCAAAAGAACGATAATAATTAATTTTATTATCCAAAATAGCAGTTTGAAAGAAAACTGAGCATAGCAAGGGCTCACACTTTAAAGAAAAAGGAAAGAAAACATTAAATAAAATATTAATGCTGCAGTTTAATAAGGCGTGTGGTCACCTCTGACAGCCAGGCACGCTGCACAGCGATTTAGCATACTTGCTATGAGATGATGAATGAGTTGTGGGCTCAAACGGTTCCAAGCTTCTTGGAGAGCTTTCTTCAGTTCTGTAACGGAACTTGGTGGGTGAGAAAGGGCTGCAATTTGTTTCCCGAGCATATCCCATACATGCTCGATAGGATTTAAATCAAGGAAGTTCGCAGGCCACGACATGCGCTGAATGTTTTCCGTTTCAAGGAAGTCATCAACCAGCACCGATCGGTGACATGGCGCATTATCATCCATGAATATGCGTCAGTACATACAGCACCTCGAAACAAGCGAACATAAGGACACTTTGTGGACACCAATGTATTTGGATATGACAGGCATTTTAAACAATGCTTGAAAATTCTTACATTTCAAACATTTTTATAAAATCAATTAAATTTAAAAAAGAAAAGTGTTTCAGTGAACGACAAAAACCCTACTGCCCACCATGAAAGCTGAAACGCCCACTGGTGGGCGGTAGGGGCGAGGTTGATTATCACTGTTTTACAAGGTTTAAAAAAATATACATTGTTAGAATGTTTATAAACAACGCAAATAATTTATCTGCGAAATATATTGCAAATATTCGTCATTGAAAAAGTAGGGACTAGTTAAAAAAGCATTTAAAAATTACTCAATGTAAAAAAAAGGTTTACTTAAAAATATACCATGCACGCTTTATTACATAGGAAACTCTTCCAATATCTTTTAAAATAATATATATATTATCATGCAAGTTATATCCATTATCTTTCAAAATTGTACACTTCACGTACTAATATAAACTCATGTTTGTGAAAATTGCAACACCATGAAAGACTTTTGAGTGAGCTGAAATTTTCAGGAAATGCAAATTAGCGCATGATATGCAAATGATTAAATTTCAAATCCGTAGCGCATGCGTATGATGAGCAGCGCCCTCTGAACGACGGAGGGATCCGAATGAATAGACGGCTGTAGCGACGCGTGTATGGTTATGGTGGTTATCTGCAGTTAAACGTTAGCTCAATCGTTACTTATGCCTCTTCGACGAAAGAGAGCGGGATTTGAACAACTTACAGAGTTTGAACGGAGGAGAATCATCGGCTTTCGTGAAGCTGGATTGTCTTAATGCTCATTGCAGCGTAACAGCAGCACAATGATGCGTCAACTGGACGGAATCGGACAGCTCGGAAATCCGGGAGTGGACCCCGAAATGTGACGTTAGACACCTGGTCCGCATATACAGCTCTAGACAATTGGCAGCACAGTGGTCAATAGCTACAGGTGTTTCATTGTGTGCTTCATCGAAAATTCGTAGACGTCTGCTGCAGCGTGGACTGCGCGCAAGGACTCCTTTATACAGGACCCCTCTCAAGCTAAACCATCGCCGCCTGCGGCTACAATGGCCCTTTCAGCATAGAGACTGGCGTGCTTTGGCAGCATGTCGTGTTTTCTGACGAATCCGCTTTAGTTTGTGGTACTATGATGGCCGCATTCGTGTTTGACGCTATGCCGGTAAACGCCACCTTCCGGAGGGCATTATCGAACGCCACTAGTTATGGTCTGGGGGCCATAGCATATCATGGACGATCTCAATTGCTAAGAATTTAATATACATCAGTGAAGTTCTACAGCCCCAATCTGTTCCCTTCCTTCAAAGCTTGCCAGGCGCTGTATTTCAACAGGACAATGACCGCGCTCATATCGCTAGGACTGTTCAATCCTTCTTTGCAAACAGCTTCTTTGGCCTGCGTATTCCCCGGATATGTCGCCGATTGAACATGGATTTCGTTGGTCGGCGTCTCGCTCGTTATCCTCGTCCTTTTGCTTCTTCAGACGAACTTTGGGTGCGCATACAAACAAAATGGAAGGCTCTTTCAGGCAGACATTCAAAATTTGTTTGACTCCATGCCACGTCGTGTAGCAGCACTTATTGCTGCGCGTGGTGGCTATACAAAATAATTCCGATCTCTTGTTACTGTTTGTTTCTTTGAACATTTAATCATTTATTTTTTTAAAAATTTCATTCAATTTATCTGAGTTTAAATTAGATTACTCAGAATTGATTATGTTCCATCTGTACATCGTATCTCAAACTTTTCTGGATGTAGGTCTTTCAAATGGCATATATTCATTTTGCAGACCCATGTACAAAACGTTTCCACAAACACTAGATGAGAGTTAATAAATTTTAATATTCTGTCATTCAGTTAAACAAGTAATATAAAAACAATTTTTTAAAGTAAATCACTCTATTGCAGAAAAGTCCTTTATAAATCATTTTCATTCATTTTTTTAAGTTTATCTGCCATCTGTTGGTATATATATTCAACTTAAATAAAAAAAAACTAAAATGAATTAATTAAATTTAATTACTGAATTAATATTTGAAAAACTTGTATTAACATCCAGTGTCATCCACTACAAGTTCAAAACAAATGTATTTGAACTTGAGTGGAGGAATAAAAAGTATTTTATGAACGATTGAAAATTTGAACAAGATATATATATATAGGGACAGTGTGAGCTAATAGAAGGAATTGAAAAAAAAAAGGACAACAATCTCGAATTACAGCAAAATAATAAAAGCAAAAATAATAAAAGCAAATATAATAAAAGCAAATGCATACGATAAAAATAATAAAAGCAAATATATTAGACTATATTTCAAATTTAATTAAAAACTTTCTGATCATTTAAAATTAAAAATATAGAATACATTAACAAGAATACTCAAACATGAACGTTTCAAATTTCAAATGTAAAAAATTAAAAATAATAATAGCCAGAAAAATAAGCTAAATTAAAATCAGACGATTTTTATATTATTGCCAATTTGTAGTTACATTATTTTAAAAAATTTAACATTATATATTGAAGGAATAATAAAAATATTTGATGATAAAATAATAATAATTAATAATTAAATGAATAAAAATAATTAATAATTGAATGAATAAAATAATTAATAATCATTAATTAATTAATAATTAGTTATGAGAAAAAGAGATTATTAACTAATTATTAATTAATTAATGATGAGCAAATAAGAAGAAAGAGCAGTGGGAATATATGAATATTTCTCCCATATGAAACTAAAATTAATTAACTAAATTTAATTAATGAATTAATATTTCAAAACTGTATCAACATCCAGTGCCATCCACTACAAGTTAAAAAAAAAAAATGTTTTTAAACTTGAGTGGATGAATAAAAATATTTTATGAACGATTGAAAATTTGAACAAAATATTTATAGGGTGAGTGTGAGCTAATAGAAGGAATTTAAAATAAGTATTTCTATATTATATGATTTAGAAGCGTCAAAAATGGAAGTTATTTATTACTTTTTAACCAAAAAATATCAATATAAAATTAAAGTTGCCTTATAGATAATCATACCTTATTATGAGATAATTATACGTTATTAGAAAATTATACCTTATATCGAATCACCATATAGAAAATGTCGTTACAGAAATCAAAAATATTAATTTTTAAAATTAATAAATAGCTGAGAAATTGATTCCATACATTAATTTACAAATAGAAAAATAAACTTTTCAAAAATCCAAAAACTAAAATTCTTTGCATCAAGAGCCATACAGTATTCATAAATTTTAAATGTTCCAGTTTCAATTTGACCAGACAAGCCAATCAAATCTTTCTGTAACCCTAATTCTAAAGCCCTCCAGAGAAAAGTTCTTAAGCAATAACTCCATTCAATTGCATTGGATTAAAACCCATGTAAGCTATTTTGGCAATAAGTTACTCAGATAGCTTTGCTAAAGCAGCCATTATTGATGACGAATCAGTTTATCTTCCCTATCCATTTTCACCTCTCAAAAATAACTTTAAATAATTTTCTTTTAAAGGAATTGCAACGAGATTGGAATCAAAGCAATATAGAGCGAAAAATTTTCGAATTCACACCTAAAATCTCAAAAAACGAACACAGAATTCTATCTAAAAAAGAAACACGTTTACTAGTAGGCATCGTCCATTCCAACATATCTCAAAGATTCAACCTCTCAGGAGACGATTTATGCTCCATTGGAGAAACTGTTGAATCATACCACTGTGCAACTACTTGTCCTCTTACAGAATCATGACATCTTAAAATCCCTTCTAAGCCATTTTACATTCAATTGCACAGAAATGTAATTTACAACCTACGGACCAGATGGAAGATCTTCAAATTAATTAATTTAATTAAAGAAAGTGAACATTTAATCATCCCAAGGAGCCACTACTCTTGAAATACAAATTGAATCCTCCACGCCCCTTCTATTATTCTCAACAAAAGTATTTCATTCTTCATAGAAAATTCGTAATAAAGCCGGGGCTCGTGGTAACGCGGGCGTTTTCTGCATTAGGGCTGAGATTTTATTCGCTTGCTTTATTGTAGATACGGCTTCAGAAAATCATGCTTCCTTAGACGGACTTACATAGTGGGTGTTTTCTGAGTTTCCTCCCATACATGGGGTTTCGCGCTAATGCGGTGTCGCCTAAGTAATCCTAAAAGTAACCCGAAAGGCTCGTTCCCAACGAGGCGAGAGGTGGCGACGCGACATGAGGCAGGGAAGAAAAATTTTTCGATCCGTTCACAGCAAAACGTCAGAAATCGCATTACGCCTAGTGAAGTTCCGCTTCGAATTTAAAGTTGTTCAACTCGAAGCGGTGGATTTCAAACCGGTTTCAGGCGAACGCGGTGAGGTGATTGGTCAACGCTTCACGCTTAAACGTCTCACGCGTCGGTGGGAACGAGCCTTAAAAAAGTAAATGCTGTAACACTAAAAGTCCTCCCCGAAGGCACTGCCTCCTTCTTCAGCGAAACAGAGCCAAGCATGACTTCTACCTACGGGTGCTCCATCACAACTGCTTTTTCCCTCCATCCCTGATTAGATTTCTCGTGGGATGTCCATCCCAATCTGCAGGACACTGAGGATTAGACATGAAAATAACAAGATAAAAATGAAATGAAATAAAGATGAAAATATCAATTAATAAAGAAAAAAATTAGCCTCATGCTATTTTTTAATATGTGTGTGGCGTAAATCTTTATCAATGTTAATTATTAGAGACATGGGCCTGAATGGTCGAGTGGCTAGCGCTCTGGCGCTCGGTACCAGAGGTTTCGGGTTCGAGTCCCGGTGGTGCCATGGATGTTTTAGTGGTTCGGAATCCACTTTAAACAGTTGGTCCCGGTCTCCTATGACTGTAAGAGCGTCAAGTAGCAAAAAGTCAGACTTCTTCGGGTGCTCCATCACAACAGAAGCTGCCCCCTTTCCTCCATCCATGAGTAGAACAATCATGGGATGCCCCCCGCACTGCAGGACAGTGAGAATTAGTCACAACAACAACAATTAAAGACATTTTATAATTTCATTTGAGGAAACATTTGGTATCAAACTAAATGTTACATTTTGAAAAATAAAACCAAAAAGAAAGAGAAATCTTACCGGAAAAGTGCATTTTAAAAATGTTATTTCGTCAATCATTAAGAATTTGATTGATTAAGTTTAATAAGTTTTTGTGTTTACCTGAAGCACATGGAAAGAATGGGCACATAATCTGCGGACAGAATTTCAACAGCTCTCACAGGAGTGAATTCAATGGGTTCATTTTGGAACTCTTTCACAAATTCGAATTCAAAAATGTATCCGGAATCATTTCGACTCTGAAAAAATAAATTATAATTTTGAAATAAGGACACATGTCAGACATTCTTCGAAATATTTATTTATTGGTTCATTTAAGAAAACACATAGTTGAAAATAAACTTAAAACTACAGTTCTATATGATTCTGAGGCAAAAAAAAAAAAGATGTTGTTGTGTCTATCCTCAGTGTCCTGCATTGCGGGACGGACATCCCATGAGTTATCCACTCATCGATGGGGGAAAGGAGAAACTTCTATTTGTGATGGAACTTCCGTAGGTAGAAGCCTGACTTGATTCCATGACACTCTTACTGTCATATGAGACCGAGACGTGTGGCTAAAAGTGGATTTCGTACCATTACAAACATCCATGACATCACTGGGACTCGAACCCGAAACATATGGGATCGAGAGCGCTAGACAGTCATCCATTCAGTTCTACAATTATCTATGCACAAATGGATTGCAAAATATTCACAATCCCTTAAAGCTTCCACTTAACATCTACAGTGGGCCACAAAATTGAGTATACACCTTAGAAACTTAGAGACTTTTGCAATTACAAAATAAATATTGCTTTAAGATGATTGAATTTTTTTACCTTATATACTTTAGTCTATGCTTTTACCATATTATACTTATAAAATTGTTACGTTTATTTATTTTTACGAAAAATAATAAAAGATTGAGACGAGGAAAAACAACACCACAAAAATAAGTATACACCTTTATTAATTTCCTTTTAACGTACAAATTAATATTTTGTTTGCATAACCTTTGCTTGAATTACAGCTTGTAATCTTCTGACATAGATTCTACTAGTGTTTTAGTGGTTTCAACAGAAATGTTAACCCATTCTTCTCTCAGAACCTTCTTGAGAACTTCCTTGCTTGTGATTTCGTGCTCATGTACAGCTTTCTCTAATTGCGACCACATATTTTCGATGACGTTTAGGTCTGGAGACTGGGCTGGAGTGTAATTGTTTCCTTTTGCAATGGTACAGCAAGTATAACTGCACAATCTTCATGCTGTATGCTTGGGGTCGTTGTCCTGCTGGAATATGAAGCTTGACCCAAGCCCCAACATACTGGCACGTTTTTTCAAGTTATCATTTTAAAATCCCCAAATGTACATGTTTGTCCATAATACCATCAATAAAAAAGCAAGCTCTCCAACTCCTCCAGCCGACATACAACCCCAAACGAGGACAGATCCCCTCCGAACTTGACTGTCTTAATGGTGTTTTTAGATGCCAGTGCTTTCCCAGCTTTCTCTCCATATTTTAAATCGTCCATCGCTTCCGTAAAAGATTAAACTTTACTTTCATAAGAAAATATTACAGTGTTCCAGAAAGAAAACAGGCTTTAAACGATGTTCTGTGACGAAAATCACTCTTTTGTCTATTCACATACTGATGAGTGGCTTTCTTATTGGTGAATCATGAAACCCATATTGGTGAAAGGTATGCTCGAATTGTTTCAACTGAGATCTTTTTCCCGGGATTGTCGAGGACATCGATAAAGCTAGTTTGAGGCACCTCACCTCGGATCTTTCTTTACTGAGTGAATGATCTTCCTCTTCGCTGTAGTACTCAGTATTTCTTTACGTCCTCTTCCAGGAATATTGGCCACAGATCCAGTTTTTTTACACTTCTGTAGCCTTTTTTGGACAAAAACATGAGTTATACCAATCAACGAAGCGATTTCTCCAAGAGATTTGCTCTCTTTCGACCATTTTACAACCAATAAAAAGCTCAGATTCAGTAGTTTCTATACGAGAGCTCATTTTATGATTTTTAATGAGAAAAATACTATTTAAAAGCGTTGAAGTGCAATAGCACGCGTTATAAGCAGCATCTACTCCCTGAAACTCCAAAAAAAAGTGGTGGCATAATTTACAAATATGAAGAAGTGTATACTCAATTTTTGTGGCATGGTTTTCTATCTTTTTCTTCGAATCGCTTAACTTTTTTAGTAATAAATAAGTTAAGTATAGAATTGTGTTATTATAGGATGGTAAAAAGCAGAGGTTAAAGTATCTAGGATAAAAAAATTTATCTATTTAAATCAATATTTAATTTGTAATTGGAAGAAGTATAAAAGTTTTAGAGGTGTACACTCAATTTTGTGGCTCACTGTATATGAAATGAACAGTACACTAAAAGAGTGCTGATTGTACTAGTGTAATCCTAGTCTTATATCAAGAAACCATTTCCTATTGCTGATAACACAGCAATTCTTTGAATATTTTGTATATCACAAAAAGTTGTAATAAAAGCATAACTACAGCAAGACAAAGATGTAATGCATAACAAGCTAGCTTTGATGATTTAGTAATGATATAAATGAGTAAATGATTGTCTTTGGTTTTCAAATATTTCATGTAAACACATCTTTCGGAAGTAAAAATAATTTAAAAAATGTAATCTGCTGGGCCGATATACAGATTACTCATAAAATTTAGAATTTAATATAAGAACAAAATGCATAATAACAATCTTAAAAAAATAAAAATTCAAATCTATAATAAACCATCTTAAGATAATAACATTCCAAACGATTTTCCTTTCTTGAAAAATCTCATTTCCACTTTGAAATAAAATCGTTTTTTTTCACCAGACGATCTTTAGAGCAATTTTACATTATTTAATTATAACTCAATCTTAAAAAAAAAAAAAAAATTCCAAACGATTTTCTTTTCTTGAAAATCTCATTTCCACTTTGAAATAAAATCGTGTCTGTTAGAACAATTTACATTATTTAATTATAACAGCAATTTTAAAAAATAAAAAAATTCCAAACGATTTTCTTTTCTTGAAAAATCTCATTTCCACTTTGAAATAAAACGTATCTTTTAGAACATTTTACATTATTTAATTATAACATCAATTTTAAAAATAAAAAAATTCCAAAACGATTTTCTTTTCTAGAAAAATCTCATTTCCACTTTGAAATAAAATCGTATCTTTTAGAACAATTTTACATTATTTAATTATAACAGCAATTTTAAAAATAAAAAAAAATTCCAAACGATTTTCTTTCTTTGAAAATCTCATTTCCACTTTGAAATAAAATCGTATCTTTTAGAACAATTTTACATTATTTAATTATAACAGCAATTTTAAAAATAAAAAAAATTCCAAACGATTTTCTTTTCTAGAAAAATCTCATTTTTTATTTTGAAATAAAATCGTCTTTGCTTTCGCCAGACGATATTTTTTAAAAAAAATTTACATTATTTAATTATAACAGCAATCTTAAAAATAAAAAATCCAAACGATTTTCTTCTTGAAAAATCTTAGTTCCAGTTTGAAATAAAATTCTTTTGCTTTTCACCAGGCAATATTTTAGAACAATTTTACATTATTTAATTATTAGACCAGAAAAGAAATTTAAATAAATATTATGTAAACTAATTATATTAATATTTAGTTTCAATTAATTAAATTAAATTAAATTAATTACATAATATTAATATTAAGTTTCAATTAATTCTATTAATTCCATTATGGTAATTATTAAATATTAATATTTAGTTTCGGTTTTTTCATTATAATTAATATTATGAAAAAAAAAAATTTTAATTAAGATTTTAAATGAAAATATCCAAAATTGAAAGTCGTCAAGGACACTGAAAACCCAACTCTCCGTGGGTAAAAAAAAAAAAATATCATGAGTTTAAATAGTGCTCCATGTTATGGATTTTGATTTTCAAATTTTATTAGAATATAATACATTTTCCATATTAAAGAATTAATTACAATTTTTTTTCTTAAATTATGCAAAACAGAAGCAAAGCTATAATACATAAAAATTTTAGATTGAATGACAAGCCATCTGTTAAAAATCTGACAATCATAATATAACTTGCTATATTATAAATTGTTTTCATCTCAATTTTTCGAAAAAGTATTTTCAAAATGGAAGTGCATCTAATTTTAAAAGAATCGTTTGCTTAATTTTTGTGCATAAACGTAATAAAAAGTTTCAAAACTTACGAAAGAAAGCCATATTCGACCAGGAATAGCGGAAGGAAGACAACACAGAATTTTCGAGAAATGGAAGTTTCAGAAAATCCCAATTCTCTTTCTCTAGCTTTCTTTTCTCTAAAATAACATAAATTGTTCAAAGTTTGTGGTAGTTTGCACTCATTAAAGGATCGAATTTGCAAACATCATTTACGTTGACGACATATTTTAATTTTGATATGGGGCTAATTCAAATTTTCTGTTTGAGTTTAATCATCGTGTTGGTAAATGTATTTGTACTTCATAATTGACGCGTTTACACACTATATTCTGTTTTTAATTATAAATTTGAGATTTTTTTAATAGTCAAAAATCACGCATTAAATCGCAGAAATGTCAATTTCGCACAAAAATAAGTACATGAAAAGTTTTATTGAATGTGGTATACAACAATACATATTATAGTAATGTTGCAATACAGAAACAGTCAATCTTTACGCCATAAGCAAGGGGCTGCACTGCTGTTACTCATTTAACACTGCACATGCAACTTGAAGATATGCCACGGACGCGAGTAACACTACCAACACAACGCTCTACGATCCTATTAGATCGGGACCTACGGTTTAAAGTGGATTCAAAACTGTTACCGCCGGGATTCGAACCCAAAACTTATGGTACCGAGCGCCAGATTAGTAGATGGGTTTTTTTTTTTTTTTTGTTGTTGTTGTTGTTGTTCTAATGCAGCTGGCAAACACTTAGACAGCTTGGTCTTGGATGCCTTAAGGCAAGCGCTGCACAGATGTTACTAACTTTGCATGACCCAGGGGGCGCGTGTAACTTGAAAATAAGCCACGGACGCGGAGTAACAATGCCCCGCAACGCTATACAATCCTATCAGACCGGGACCTACGGTTTAAAGTGGATTCCGAACCACTACAAGCATCCATAACACCACCGGCACTCGAACCCGAAACCTGTCGTACCGAGCGCCAGAACGCTAACCACTCGGCCATTCAGGCCTCTTATTAAATGTATATTATTAATAAAATTTGGATTTTCTACTAACAAGAGTAGAATTATTTCTGTTGCCGTTTCCGAAAGTCAAGAACTTTGTCTACAGTTCACTTGCCTCTGGGCTTGATGGCCAAGTGACTAGCGCTGGCGCTCGGTGCCACAGGTTACGGGACCGACTCCTGAGGTGTCATGGATGTTCGTTAAGGGGTAGGAATAACAGTATATCCCGGTCTGACATGACTGTAGTGCACTCAGCGTATGGCAGAAAACCCTACCCCGTTACAAAAAAAAAGTTTCTTGTCTTGAAATCTGCAGGTAGACAAACGGCCTTGGCCCACTGTAGGCTGTTTGTCCAATTTAAATAATAATAATAATAATAATAAATCATTAGCCACTAGAATGACAGATATCTAGTCGATTCAGCATTTCTCGGATGCCTGGTAAGCTGAACTCAAATGTATAAGCCATAGTTTAAGCCAGGGTCTCCAAACTACGGCCCGCGGGCCAAATCCGGTCCGCCAGTGTCATCAATCCGGCCCGCGACAACGAATAGCTTATTGTTGGTTTAATAAGTTGGATAAAAAACACAGAATGAAAATAACTCAGTTTTATTGACTTGCTAGGTAAAGCTTAATGGCAAGCATAATACGCAGAAAATTTAACTTAAGCATAACAAATAATTGAAATAAATCCCACTAACATTATAAACTAGTGAACATCCTGCTGTTATCCCTCGGTAGTTATGTTGGGGTAAAGAGTATCGCATATGTATGTATATCGATGTTTGGAACAAATATATCCTGAATCAAACGTATGATTTTTATCCTGAATCAAACGTATGATTTTTATCCTGAATCAAACGTATGATTTTTATCCTGAATATACCTCAAGAACGAAAAAGCTAAATTAACAAGAATGAAACCACGGGTATCCACTTGTAAAAAATACTAATGAGATTTATGTAATTATGATTTTTCACTGACAATAGTTCGTAGTTAGCAAGCGTATGCTCGCTCAGAGCGCGTACTCGGCGACTTGTCTAGAAATTATAGATAATGGCAGAAAAATTAAAAACGGTTTTGGCCTTGGTACTTACTGGTGTAAACAGTTTGGCCCTAAGGCTGGAAAGTTTGGAAACCCCTAGTTTAAGCCAGAGTTTAGAAAGAACACTCTTCAAAGGTGACATGTAAGAGGTTCTCCTCCTTCCCTTTATAAATTCAATGAAAAATACTGTAACTCCAGATTTATGGTGCCAGAAGATACGAAAGTTTTCGATTCAGCCCCCTGTTTTCTGGTAAATTTTTTTATTGTAAGATGTATTCGGAAATATTGTTCATTAAAGTGCACTGTTCTATTTTTACAAAAAATTCCGAATCGGGAGCCCATGTAATTATTATATAATTTATCTATCCATATATTTTTTAAGTAATTTATTTTTCATTTTTTTTTTTTTTTTTTTTTTTTGTTAAATTTGTTATTAGAAAAGTAAACCAAAGTCAAATAATCTTATAGCCCACGGAATTGATCATAATTATTTAAATTAATAACTATAGTAATGTTTTGTATTTTATATGTAAAGAAGGACATCTATAGAAATTTTTAAACAACAGATAAATTGCCTTTAAATCTAAGCAAATTGAAGCATTTTTCCTACGAGAAGAGTTGAAGCATTTAGTCCCCAGGAGAGAAGAATGTATATTCTTTAACAAGTACATAATAACAACCTATCATTCAAATTTAACAGCAGACAAGAAGTGTCGTGATATTTATAATACATGCAATTAGTGTTTTGTACTAATGAGAACAACCTGTCACCCAAATATGATAACAGTTAATCAGTGTCATGGATAATGAGACATCAAGAAATTAGCGATTGTCTGTTCGATCTTCGCAGGTCAGAACAATTACAGATGTGATATGGACAACGTGATGAGTAACTGAATCGGGATTGCTGACAGACCATGTGCTGAAGGTGTCGACTCCAATTAGAAGTAAGGCAAACTGTCCCACTCCCGCTCTCTTCACGGATTTTCTTAAAGGGAATTTCTTGGAGAAGAAGTAGAAGAATTTTTTGCGACGAATCGACAAGAAATGTCTTTTTCCTTGAAGTGACTGAACAGGTCCGAGTTTCCGCCTATTTCCCAAAGTGAGCCCCTTATGGTTTCGTGTAACACGCCGTGTGATAATTAAGGTCTGTCGCAGACCACATGTTTTGGATTCGTTGTAGACTCGAAAACCGAAAATCTCCGTTCGTGGAGTGAACTTCACTTGTGTATCTAATTTATATCTTTAATTTATTCTGTATATACACTGAAGTGACAAAAGTCATGGGATACCTCTTAATATCGTGTCGGCCCTCCTTTCGCCCGGCAAAGTGCAGCAACTCGACGTGGAATGGACTCAACAAGTCGTTGGAAGTCTTCTGCAGGAATATTCCATGCTGTCTCGATAGACGTCCATAATTGTGAAAGCGTTGATGATGCAGGATTTTGGGCACGAACAGACCTCTCGATGATGTCCCAGAAATGCTCGATGGGATTCATGTCGGGCGATCTAGGTGGCCAGATCATTCGTTGGAATTGTCCAGAATGTTCTTCAAACCAATCGCGAACAGTTGTGGCCCGGTGACATGGCGCATTGTCATCCATAAAAATCCCATCGTTGTTTGGGTACATGAAGTCCATGAATGGCTGCAAGTGATCTCCAAGTAGCTGAACATAAGCATTTCCAGAATGTTCGGTCCAGTCGCACCAGAGGCCAAGTCCATGCCATGAAAAAACAGCCCACACCATTACGGAGCCATCCAGCTTGAACAGTGCCTTGCTGACAGTTTGGGTCCATGGCTTCGTGGGGTCTGCGCCCCATTCGAACCCTATCATCAGCTCTTACCAACTGAAATCGTGACTCATCGGACCAGGCCACGGTTTTCCATTCATCTAGGGACCAACCGATATGCTCACGTGCCACGAGAGTCGCTGCAAGCGATGTGGTTCTGTCAGTAAAGGCACTCGAGTCGGTCTTCTGCTGGAATAGCCCAAGAAAGCCAAATTTCTCCGCACAGTTCTAAAAGACAAGTCCCTTGTACGTCCCACATTGATTTCTGCAGCTATTTGACGCAGTGTTGCTTGTCTGTTAGAATTTACGACTCTTTGCAGACGTCGCCGGTCTCGGTCGTTAAGTGCAGGCGGTCGACCACTGCGCTGTCCATGGTGGGATGTTATGCCTGAAATGTCATACTCTCGGCACACTCTTGACACAGTGGATCTGGGAATGTTGAATTCCCTAACGATTTCCGAAATGGCATGACCCATGCGTCTAGCTCCAACTAACATTCCGCGTTCAAAGTTTGTTAACTCCCGTCGTCTGTTAATTCATCGCGTCAAAACCTCTTCACATGAATAACTTGAACAGAAATGAAAGCTCTGCGAAAGCACTGCACATTTATACCTGTTCTACGCGATGCTACTGCCATCTGAAAATTTGCATATTGCTATCCCATGACTTTTGTCACTTCAGTGTATATATATATACAGAATACACTATATATATATAGTGTTCGTAAATAAAAATTAAAGTGTTCCGTGAACCTGAAAGTGACCCTCTTCTTGAAAATATATAGGTCTTATAGATCTGGTATAGGCCGAGACATTAAAAAGTGTAAATAATTTAGTTTAAACGTAGTTCAAATAAAAAAAGTCGAAGAGAAATGAACAATTACTTTTTCTTTTCCTGAAATTTTAATTTCCTCAAACAGCTTTTCCGGCTTCGGATGTTTCGTCATCCTCGATATCAGATATTTCATCTCCCAACTAAAAAAATAAATAAATTATGTAAAACTTTATCATCGGAAAAAAAAGCATAGGAAAAAGGTAAAATAAAATGAATTAGACTTAATTGAATTTCGTTTAGTTAAAAATAATTATTATTATTGATACATATAGATTTATCAAGCAATAAAATATTCTCCAAACTGCATTAATAAACGATTCCCTTTGAACAGCATCAATTATAGAAACGTTTTTTTATTTATTTATTTATTTGTTAAATTTTGGTTTCTGAATTCTAGATACTTACACCTTAGACCATTTGCTTTTACAGACATGTAACAGATTCGAAGTCACCCAGGATAAACTGCAAGAGTTCTTCTGCCCGCATCCACATTTTACTCGCAATTTTGCCAGAACATCTTTTGGGAATATGAACATCTTCAGAGGCAACATTATGGGAATATGCTTTCACCTCCTTGATGAAATGGGAAAATTTTTCGACCTACAGATTTAAAGTGTTCGTCCTTGCCTTAGATGTGATAGCTTCCAGTTCGATTACAATTGTTAAGCTCTAAAAGTGGCTCTTCTAATTTTGAAACAACAATTTACTATCCTCCAGCGAGATCCCCTTGTTTAAAAACCCAATGTACTAACCACTGGGTTTTTTTTTGTTTATAAACCCAAAGTGCACTATCAACAGGGTTCTCTTTGCTTATAAAAACCAATATGCAGTCCACCGGGTTCTTTCTGTTTAGAAATTCAATGTGCTAAATACAAGGTTGTCTTTACTTATAAAAATGTGCTATCCACTAGATTCTCTATGCTTAGAAACCCAATGTACTAACCAACAGGTTCTCTTTGTTTAGAAACCCAATGTGCTATCCACCAGGTTCTATTTGTTTATAAACCCAATGAGTTATACCGGGTTCTCTTCGTTTGAAAACTAATGGGCTAAGCACTGGGTTCTCTTTGTTTATAAATACAATATACTAATAATCGTGTTTTCCTTGTTTAGAAACACGTGTTATTCACCGGTTCTCTATGTATAGAAACCCAGTGTGGTATCCATCGGGTTCTCTTTGTTTAAAAACCCAATGTGCTATCCAATGGATTCTATTTTTTTATAAATCCAATTTGCTAACCGTCGGTTTCTCTTTATTTATATACTCAATGTGCTATCAACCCGGTTTATCTTTGTTTATAAGCTCAATGTGGTGTCAACCGGGATTTCTTTGTTTATAAACCCAATAAGCTATTAATTAGGTTCTCTTTGTTTATAAATCCAATAATCTATTAACCGAGTTTTCTTTTTTTAGAAACCCAATGTGCTCTCAACCGAGTTCTCTTTGTTTATAAGCCCAATTCGCTACCCCTGGATCTAATTGTTTACAAACCTAATTTGCTATCCATTGAGTTTTCTTTTCATTTAGAAACCCAATGTTCTATCCACCGTGTTCTCTTTGTTTAGAAACTCAGTGTGCTATCCACCGGGTTGTTATTGTTTAGAAATCTGATGTGATATCCGCCAGGCTCTCTTTATTTGTCAATCCAATGTGTTTATCACCGAGTTCTCTTTGTTTATAATTTCAATTTTCTATCTCCTGGAATCTAATTGCTTACAAATCCAATGTGCTAACTTCCGGATTCTCTTTGTATATAAACCCAATATGCTATCAAGTGGACTTTCTTTGTTTATAAACTCGATGTGCTTTCCACAGTGATCTACAGATTTAGAAAAAAATGTTCTATCTACCAGGCTCTACTAATTTATTAATGCAATGGGTTATCCAACGTTTTCTACGATCTAATAGTTCTGATCATTTTTCACTTTATGTTTCAGGAAAATAATATCCTACTAAATATATTTGCATATGGGGGCCTGAATGGCCGAGTGGCTAGTGCTCTGGCGCTCGGTACCACAGGTTTCGGGTTGAGTCCCGGCGGTGCCATGGTTGTTTGTAGTGGATCGGAATCCACTTTAAAAAGTAGGTCCCGGTCTAATAGATCAGAGTGTTGCGGGGCATTGTTACTCTGCTTCCGTAGCTTATCTTCAAGTTACACGCGCCCCCTAGGTAATGCAAAGTGAGTACGTCTGTGCAGCACTTGCCTTAAGGCATCCAAGACGTCCATGTCTGTGTTTACCAGCTGCATCATAAAGAAAAAAAAATATTTGCATATGCGGTAAAAAAGTTATTGCCATATTTTTTGTTTAATATTTGACAAATATTTGATTTGATTTTTTTTTTCATCAAAAATTATAATGCTACTATGCATTCGGACTTAAAATTTAGCACAATTCTTTCATATCATATCACTTGTAATAAAACTGTTAACTAACAAAACTACAATTAAGAAAAGTTCCTTAAAAAAAAAGCGTATTGGAAAATTAGAATACCTCATGGAATTGCAAAAGACTATTTATCTTGTAGACTTGGCAGTCCTTTGATCAATGAAGTAAGATGTTCGAAAATTAACGTCATCGAATGTAGTCATTCGAGGAATAGCAACCTCTAGTATATAGCTATGTTTGCAAAATATCAATAGACGTCTCTCGGCCTAAAATAAATAAAAAATTGCTATATTTAGTGTGAGTAGTGATTAAAAATAATTTAAAAAATAAGCGAATTATGTTCTTAAGTTTATCAAAATAAAAATAGATCAGATTTTACATATTTTTTTATCTATTAAAAACATATTTAGTTACAGTGGGATATTTGTTTAAATAATACGAGTATTCATATTTTAATTATTAATTTTATCATAAAAATATATAAATAACTAGCAGAACCTGGCATACGTTGTCCTGCCAAAAGCAATGTATTGTAGAAAATTACATGTAGAGAATATATTCTCCATGTTCCAATATATGTACATACTAATTTTCATGGATATCGGTTGAACTGTATATAAGAGGAAATGCTGCAGCACCCTCTGGTGGCAAGTAACAATAAAATGAATAGCGCCAAACTATTTTCCATACTCGAACACGTATTATTACCAATTTTCATAGCGATTGGCTTAACGGTATAGAAGTTGATATACTGCACCACCATCTGGTAGCGACTTACAACAAAGGGAATAGCATAAAAACATTCGCCATGTTTTTTCGAACACACACAAAAATTTCATCAAAATCGTGATAAACAGTGATTCAGTGATATTAAAAATATTCAAAATATTCAGTCATAAACACACGTACAGAAGAACCCAATTGCAGCTCCATCCATCGGGTCCAATTGTAAATTTAAATGATCCAGGGACCCACTCAAACACACAAAAAAATTTGATTAAAATCGGCCCAGCCGCTTAGGAGAAGTTCAGTGACAAACACATGTACAGAAGAATTAAATATAATATATATAGATTATTAAAATAGACATAATAAATACTTTTTAACAAATTTTTACTTTTAAACAAACTTATATAAAAAACTTTTTTTTTATGTAATAATTTATTTAAACAAAACACGGGATTAAATAATTACGTTTTCTTATTTAATTGAAGAAAACCTTAGAAATAGTTCTACATTAATTTAAGTTGGAAAATTTTTTTTTTTTATTAAATTAGCAGTTTTTGTGTGTATTACTGTAAATGTTTTTCAAGTAATACTGTCTAAAGTTAATTGAAAAAAATTATTTTAATTAAGAAAATTATCTTACTTCAATATCGCTATTTCCATAATTCAACCATCCAAAATTGTCTACTTGATGATTATTTAAATAAAAGTTCAAAGGTGTGAACTTCGAATCTTTTAAGTAAAAGAAGAATAACTTTGAATCTGCACCCTATAAAAATTTTTAATATTAATTTTAGATATTTACATTTCTTTCTTTTTTACGTTTGTAGGATAATTTATCAAGGATAAGATATTTTACCAGCTTCCACTAATAGTGTTTAAATTAATTATCTTATGTTATTCTATTTTTATGTAAACTTTATATTTTCGTTAAAAAGTATACATTTCCCTTCTTCTTCATTGGTACAACAGCCCCATGATCGGCTAAGGCTGTCTGCTTATTAGCAGATTTCGAGACAGGAGATGCTTTCTTTTTATACGGTAGGGTGTTTACAGCACTCAACAGTCATATGAGACCGGAATCTAGGGTTTAAAGGGGATTCCGAACGACTACAAGCCTCCATGGCACCGCAGGGAAACCTGTGGCACCGAGTGCTAGTCACTCAGCCATCAGGCACCATTTATTTTTCTTACTTCATTTAATTAACGAATTAGTCCCTACAGACAACGAATCTTCGATCAGTGAATTCATGTTACAAATCAAATAACATCCAATTAAATAAAATTATTTTATTCACTCTGCATCATAAGAAATAGTTTTTACAATATATATAATGATAAAAATTAACAATAATGTAGTTAACTCTCAGATATCCCTGAGTGCTAAATAGCGAAGCCGACAAGTTTATTGGTTAGGCTCAATTTTATGTAATCATAGATTTTTAATTGAACGCTTCTTCGCCATCATCATTGGCCAATAGCACTTTGATAAGCCAAGGCCGTCTGCCTATTGGCAGATTTCGAAACAAGATATCTTTTCTTTTTACGGTATAGGTTGTCAACCTTAAACCCAGCGCTCTACAGTCATATTAAACCGGGACCTACGGCTTAAAAGGATTTAGAAATACTACAAACATCCATGATACCGCCGGGACTCGAATCCTGAACTCGGGCCACCTAGTAATAGTCACTCGGCCATCAGGTCGCAATTGAATGCATCATTAAATAATACGTAATATAATAATAATATAATATAATCAATAGTCATTAAATAGTACATGCGCTTATGTAAAAGGGGTAATTTCTAAATTGTTTCAACTTGTTAATTGTAAATGGTAATTGCTTCAATTATTTCTAATTATTCCTGATGTCCGGGTGGCTAGCGCTCTGGCGCTTGGTGCCACAGGTTTCGGGTTCGAATCCCGGCGATGCCAGGGATGTTTGTAGTGGTTCGGAATCCATTTTAAATCGTAAGTCCCGGTCTAATAGGATCGTAGAGCGTTGTGGGGGAAGTGTTGCTCGCGTCCGTAGATCTTCAAGCTACATGTGCTAAATGAGTAACAGCGAAGTACTCTTTGCTTATGGCATAAAGATTAACTTTCTCTGTATTACCAGCTGCATAAGAACAACAAATAAAATCATTTAATTCACTCTACATAATAAGAAGTAGACTTCACAATATGTAATAATAAAAATTAACAATAATGTAGTTAACTATCAGATATCATTGTGCGCTAAGTAGCGAAGCTAGCAAGTTTATTGGTTAGGCTAAATTTTATGTAACTATAGATTTTTAATTGAATGGTTCTTCTTTTTCTTTTTCATTGCCGCAACAGAGACTTGGTGGGGCAAGGCCGTCTGCCTACTGGCAGATTTCGATACAAGAGATGTTTTCTTTTTATGGGGTAGGGTTGTAAGCACTACACACAACGCGGGACTCGAACCCGAAACCTGTGGCTCCGAGCCCTAGATCAGGCCCCAATTGAATGTTTCATTAAATAAGAATTTTGTATAAGCTTATGTAAAAAGGGTAATTTCTAAATTGCTTCAGTTTGCTAATTGCAAATAGTGACTGCTTAATTGAATCAATTATTTTTAATTGCTTCAGGTTTATTATATTTGATAGTTTATTTTATTACCTGCGTTACTAAAACCGATATGCTCTTATTGTAGCTTAAGTTGCAAACTTCCGTTGTATGGGGTTTGTCACAGCTTGTAGCCTAAGACTAAAATTTTCATCTTCCTCAATTTCCTCCTCTTCATCTTCCTGTAGTTGTTGATATGAATCAGGTACTTGGATATATTTTTGTAATAATTCTTCATCGTCTTGTCTTTCTAATCTTTTTGTACTTCCCTCTCTTTTTGTTTCAATGTCATCAGGTCCTTGAATATCTTGTATTTCTGATTCTGCTTCTTTTTCTGGCATTGGTTCAGCTTCTTCATCTACTTTATTTTCTGATTGTTCAACAATTTCTACAGCTTTCTCTTCAATTTCTTCTTTTGCTGTTTGTTCTTCAGGTTTTACTCCTGATGTGTTATCTGTACCACTTTCCTCTTTTGCTGTTTGTTCTTCAGGATTTACTCCTGATGTGGTATCCGTATCACTTTCCTCTTTTGCTGTTTGTTCTTCAGGTTTTACTCCTGATGTGTTATCCGTACCACTTTCCTCTTTTGCTGTTTGTTCTTCAGGATTTACTCTGATGTGGTATCCGTACCACTTTCCTCTTTGCTATTTGTTCTTCAGGTTTTACTCCTGATGTGTTATCCGTACCACTTTCCTCTTTTGCTGTTTGTTCTTCAGGTTTTTACTCCTGATGTGGTATCCGTACCACTTTCCTCTTTTGCTGTTTGTTCTTCAGGTTTTACTCCTGTTGTGTTATCCGTACCACTTTCCTCATTCTGTGTTTGTTCCAAATTTTCCTTTTTTCACATATTCTTTGCTGAAATCGTCTTTTACTATACTCAGCCAACGTACGGTGCCATCGCCAAATCCTACAAGGAGTGATGCTCCAAAGTCATCTAACTAAAAATGAAAAGAAAAAAAAAAACATCACAAAAACCTGCTATTATTTTTCAACAATTTAATTTGAATATTGTGAAAAATAAGGGTCCTATTGTTATTTTCACATGTATATTGTTAGAAAAATTTTGTGTAAATATGGAAATAATTTTTAAATAATTGAGTTTCTACAATTATTTAGTTTTTAAGTTGTTTAATATATTACTTTAAAACTAAGGGAACACTACCTTTATTTTGTAAAAAATACACCAAATGCTCGCTATGGGAAATATAAGATTAAAAATATCGCATTGTTGGTGACCAATTTGAAAATCTTAGATGCAGTAAAACATCTACCTTGACCAGCACAATCTTCTGACCCCAATATCATCGAACCGTTATGATCTATTTCTGAGGGAATATTATGGTTATTCCAGATTGATCTAGAGCAGAGATCTCCAAACTTTCCAGCCTTAGGGCCATACTATTTACTCAGTAAGTACCAACGGCCAAAACCGTTTTAATTTTTCTGCCATTATCTATAATTTCTAGACCAGTCACCGAGTACGCTCTCTGAGCGAGCATACTCTTGCTAAATTCGCTGGTTCAATTACTATTGTGTGTATCGATAAAACCGTGACACGTGACAACAAGTGGATACCCCGCGGTTTCAATCGCGTTAATTTAGCTTTTCGGTTCCAGAGGGATTTTCAGGATAAGAATCATATGTTCGATTCAGGATTTGTACATTTCAAACATCGATATAACATGTATGTGCGATACTCTTTGCTCCAACATAACTACCGAGGGTAGTTCACTAGTTTATAATGTTAGTGGGATTCATTTCAATTACTTGTTAGTTGTTATGCCTAAGTTAAATTTCTGCGTTTTTATGCTTGTCATTAAGCTTTACCTAGCAAGTCCGAGAAAAACCGAGTTATTGTCATTCTGTTTTTTTTTTTATCCAACTTAATAGAGCAACAATAAGCTATTCGCTGTCGCGGGCCAGATTGATGACACTGGCGGGACGGATTTGGCCCGCGGGCCATAGTTTGGAGACCCCTGATCTAGAGCGATCAATTAGAAATCGATATCCTCCACCGGCATCTCTAACCAGAACTTTCACAATATCTCCATGAACAATGGTTCAATAGTCCTCTAAACACTATCTATGAATCGATTTCCAGGCTAATCCAGGCTGAATTATATGCCAAAACCGGTCCTACACCATACTATTAAAATATTCTTTTTATAAATCTAGGGAGTTTCCATTATTTTGATTACGACCTGTTATTTATCTCTTGAAATAGCATCTAACTATAAAACTTTGTATTTTACTAAAAGTTAACATACAAAAAAATCAGTGAATCCGATTTCAGTACAATTTTTATACTGAAATTGGATACATATTCTAAAACAAATCAAAAGGATTGAGGGCATATTTATAAAAAATAATTTAACAAATCAAATATAATCTGTCATTTGTGTATTAGAAAACAATTATTTTGGATTTTTAATTAAATTTAATTGATTTTCAAACACAATTATTAACTAAATCATTCGCAAATATTTTTTTATTCAAATAATATTTTACTGCAAACGATAATTTATTAATTTGATGAATTAAAAAATAAAAGTTATTTTAATCCAGTCATCAACGAATGCCTTACCCAAAAATTTTAAATTTTTTATATAACTGTAAGCAATTACTATAAATATGTCTTGTAAACAATCATCATAAATATATAGTTATTTTGGACTTTAAATAAACTGAATTTTCTATTATTTTCATACAGAATAATTAACTAAATCATTCACAAATATTTTTTCTAAATAACATTCTACTGCAAACGATTTAATGAATTAATTATTTCATGAATGCTAATAAATGTTATTTTAATCAAGTCATCAATAATTCTATTATACAAAAGTTTATAAATTTTTAATATAACTGTAAACAATTACCATAAATACTCAATAATTTTGGGCTTTAAATAAGTTTAATTTTTATTGATTTTCAGACAGAATCATTAAATAAATCATTCATAAATATTTTTCTCTAAATAATTTTCTACTGCAAACGATAGTTTAATTATTTGATGAATTATAATAAATATATATTTTAATCCAATCATCAACAAATGTATTCCACAAAAATTTCTAATTTTTTTTATATAACTGTAAACAATTACCAAAAACATGTCTTCTATAAAAACGAATGAAAATCTTCATAAAATTTATTTTAATGTATCAAACCTGGTTAAAATTGGCATCTGAATATTATTAAGAAGCTTAAAAATAGAAATGTCTCACTCTCTAATTAGAACGGCGTATATAAATCTATAATGAATTGTTTTATAAACTTAAAATCGCATTGATCTAGTTATATAAAAACAAAATACTTTTTTTCTTCTGGCCATTCCAGGCAAGTAGCAGGTAAATCATAAGAATAGCTGCAAAGAACATCTTTAGAAAACCAGTTGTATATAGCAACAATGCCTATAAAACAAATAGAAGTTATTGCAACAAATTTAACATCAGAAAAATAATAATAATAATAATACTTTAACAGAAAATAATAAATTAAAAATTAACCTCAAATTTCTTAAGTTTCATTCCTATTTTACATCCATTCCAATAATACGAGGAAAGATTTAAAAATTTAGAACTTAACTTAAAATTCATCTTTGAGCAATTTAAATGTCGCACATTCAATATTAAAAATCCCAAGTGCGCAGTAGATCTACCTCCCCGTGGTGCACCCGGTAACTCTTTTCAGTGGCTAAAAGATCTAAAACTTGGTATTATGTTAGATTAATGAACTCTGCTTCAGCATGTTTTGTTGTATTCTCTGTTCGTTTTTATTTTTCGCTGCTCTTTTTTTTTTTTTTTTTTTGCTGTAACTGTTCATAATCTGCCATTAGAAATAAAAAAAAAAAAAAATATTAAAATCTCTGTTAGCGACAATACAGTTTTCAAAAACTTGCAAAGATTTATGTATAACTGTCCTGTTAATAGTCGCATATTGCCCTTTAAAAAAAAACTCCTTTGGTAGCAATACACTTTTAAAAATCTCGTAAAGATTTATATATAACTTTCCTGTTAACAAGCGAACATTCATTTAAAAAATTATCTTTGACGACAATATACTTTTCAATCAGATATTTAATGACTCATAGGTCCCTACCTGTATCAGTAGTAACAGCCAGCAAAGGATACGCCGTACATAAGGACATATCTGTGATTTTCCCGGATAATTTTGGCAGACCTTCAGAAGTAATGTCTTCAACTACATCATCCTGAAGATTACTAAAGCTATCTAAATAAAAGCAAAAACATAATGGATAGTTCACATAATTTTATCCGATTGCAAACTTATATATTTCTAAAAATTAGCGTTACAGAATAATAAGTAATATTTGAATATAAAGATAAATTTGAAAGCTTTATTATAAACGTATTATTACGGCGTTGATGGTGTTTCGCATTAAATTAAAATTAGTTTCAATTAAATTTTATTTCAATTAAATTAAAATTTTAAAATTTGTTGTATTTAAAATTTAGTTTCAATTAAATTTTTTCTTCTGAATTGGATCATAGGAGATAGTTTCCGTTTGATATATGTTGCCAAGCAAAATTACATTCTGGTTGGCGACATATATTGAAACCAAAAAAGGTAAATTATACAGTACTGTAACTCCGATTTTTTTCTCTTAAATTGATAAACTTAGAAACCACTTTAATAATGAAATTGAAATCGTATTCGCTTCCTCGTCGACTTTATCAATTGGTAAATCAAAATTTTCTATTGCAAATAGACCTAAAAAATTATGGTACTTACGTATTGACTATACCTTGGCGACAATTGCGCCAATAAAGAGCACACGCGCCAACAGCAGCTACAGATTTGGCGGTTTTAAGTGGCGCCAATCTACACTTAAAATTTTTGTTCCAAATAATAAAATATATAAAACACTTCATTTAAAATCAGAATAAATTGTGCTACCATCTGCAATGTTTTCAATAATTTTATCAAGAAGGGTAGAGCCATTTCTATTAGGAACAGTGACAACAAACGAATCTCTTGTTTCTCTACATATATCACCAAACACCCACTGTTGGGGTAATACTCGACCACAATTATTTTTACGTTTAGAAAACAAACTTTCATCAATTTCCACAATGCAATCTGGTCCACCTACCTTCTTTTTGTAATTCTCCACATCCAAGACACATAATTCACGCATGTAATTGTTCCAATCTATAACAGTTTTATCCAATAAATCAATTTGCTTTTCACAAAATTTAATCGACGTCAACTCCTCGCACCAGCAGTATATGAATCTCAAAGCTGTACAAAATGGAATGCTGCTTCCCTCAAACCAGTTGTCTTTTCTAAGTCCCGCACGATAAGCGCACTGACTGAAATTGTATTTCCAAAATTTACGTTCACCAAAATAAAGTTTCATGTCATGGGAATTGGGACATTTTCGTTGTTTTGGTAAAATATTTCGCTCCTGAAAAATAAAATTGCATCTTGTTCTGTTTCTGGCAATTAACAAATACGCATTTTCGTAGCACTACAAAATGGCGTCAAAACTCAGCAAATCTGCAGTTGTTAGATTGGCGCCACTTAAAAACCGCCAAATCTGTCGTAAAGGTATCCTTAATACGTAAATACCGAAATTATTTAAATCTTATGTCTGATACAAATGTATAAATCAGAAAGGTAAGAAATTTCAAATTGTACTATTTGTGTATTTTAGATATAAAGATTAGTTTCTTACTTAATTTTTTGATATTTATGAAAAAAAAATCTACATTTTTAAATTTTTTTTTTATACGTTAATATTAATTTTTAACGAACATGATGAGGTACCATTGATAAATGAGGAAATGAAATCATAAAAATCTAGAATCCTGTACATTTTGTGCCAAATGCATCGCTAGGATGCTAAATCGTCAAGTAAACATAATAATGAATGACAATTAGTTTTCGAGATAAAACGATATAAAACCAAAAATCATCACTAGGATACCAAATCGCCAAGTAAACAAGCAAAATGGCTGCCGAAGTTTAGTGTCGTTGGAAAACTGTATTTGGCCAAAATTCATAGCCAAAAATCGTTACCTCAATATTAATAGCCAAACAGACGTTACGTCAAATTTTATTCCTTAAATTGCTTTTACTCCAAATTATATTGCTTTGATGCCAAATATTATCCTTATACTGCCAAAATTTTCTTGCTAAAAATACTTTTGCGCCAAAATTTATCTCTTTATCGCAAAATTTTTTCAATAAACGAAATTTTATTCCTATAATGCTTTTTCGCCAAATGTTATACCTTTAACGTCAAATTGCGGCTCTGTTATCCCTAAAAATTTATACCTGAATTGTCTTTATGCCAAATTAAATGACTTTATCACCAAAGTTTTACCACTATTATGAAAAATTTAATGATTTGCTTTAACGCAAAATTATTATGTGGAATATTGATTTACAAACTCACAAAAAGGTCTTACTCACTCACTTACTGTCTTACTTACTTACACACTCACATCTTAACCGCGATAATAATCGCTATTGCAATAAAATAAAGCAAAATTATTTGATAATACACCATTTGTTTTTCAATTATGTGAAAAAATATTTCAAGTTCTTTACAATGCTGAATTTGAATTAAAACAATTTAGATAGAAAAGACAAACAGTAAAAGCCAGAGAATAATTAACATTTTATTCTGATATATACTTTGTTTGATGAAAAATAATCTTTCTATTGCCTCACTAAAACCTGTCGTTGCATAGCCATATCAAATGAATGTAAAACAAGAACAAGAAAAACATCACAAAACCACACAAAAATTTTGTGTGTTTCAGAGATCTTTATCTTCAATGAAAAAGAGAAGCGTTCTCTTTCTAAAATTAAAAAGTCCACGCGAATTCAAATCACGAAATTTTACCACGAAGCCTTTACTATGTCAACAGCGTTAAAAAAGAAAATAATCATTGGATAATCAAAAATAAATTATTATTAAAGTAAAAAATCGCTTGTTTGTTTCGTATTTTCATGAGGGGCAACATCATTTGTATCAGAGACCGACTTTCGTTATAAGAAGTTATGTTCGTTATGTTCAATAATTTAACGGAATAATTCTTTAAAAAATAATATATATTTTGGTTCTTATTTACTATTAATATGAATTTTGCAAAAAGCAATCAAAGTAGCATTAAAATAGTCGTTATATTATTCTGGGAAAATAGTTTCGAATACCTCTAATTACAGCATTGTAACCCTAAAGAAATTGACGGAACATTGACGAAATATTCCGGGTTGCAAGATTGCTGATTGTTTCGCGTAGATTTCAACCAATGAAATTTTAAACAATTAAAAAAAAATTAATACGTAAAATAATTATTTTCATGAAAGGCAATTAAAACTAAAAAAACAGTATGTACAACGAAAATAGTACTTCAAATAATCCATAGAAACTAGATACTGGTCGCATGCATTCTAATAAATTAATCGGAATCTTCCCATGGAATATTCTTATTCAATTCCTTCTATTAGCTCCCACTCTCCCTATATATATCTTGATCGACTTTTTATTCCTCCACTCAAGTTCAAATCCATTTTTTTTAACTTGTAGTGGATGACACCGATGTTAACACAGTTTTTTAAAATATTAATACATTAATTAAATTTAATTAATTAATTTAAGTTTTTTTTAGATTTAAGTAGCATATATCTATCAATAGATGGCGCCAGATAAACTTAAAAACGAATGAAAATTATTTATAAAGGAGTATCTGCAATAGAGTGAAAAAAAGTAGAAATTAAGTAGGAATTTTTTTTTTTTTTATATTACTTGTTTCATAATAAATTAACCTATCTGAATAAAAACAAAATAATGTTTATTTGGAATTTTTAATGTCATCAATTTCACCAATAAAATAATTATCGTTTGAGATTTTAAATAATAAAAAATAATAATAATGAAAACAACCAAAACTATTTCCTGCAAAGAAAACGATAAATTTGTTTACATAATGTTTAGTTGGTATTTTCAAATTTTAATTGTTTTGGCTAGCCGTATCTTGTCGCACAAGAATAAATGAACATATTTCTTATTGTTTCTAATTTATTATTACAATTTTTTAAATAAAATTGAGTACTTACGTATAAACGCTACCGCAACTACAGATTTGGCGGTTTTAAGTGGCGCCAATCAACACTTAAAATATTCGTGACAAATCATAAAATATATAAAACACTTTATTTAAAATCAAAACACTTTCAAAATTCAAAACACTTTATTTAAAAAGAAAGTAGTCAAACGGATTTCGGTGGAAAATGGGCCGATATAGAGTTTCAGTCAGTCAGTTTGTGGTTTACGGAGTTCCATGGCCTAAACTCCTAGCTGAGAGTAAGTCACATGGTGATATAAAAAACATTAATAAACAACAAAGCAGTAAGTAACCAAGGTCTGTCCCGAATTACCAGGTCAAAATAAAATAAAAGAGCAACTTGAGTAAATCAGAGAATTTCAATAATAAAAAACATAAATTAAGAAAAAAAGAAATTTAAAGTAAAAGTAAAGAAAATAATTAAAAAATAAAAGAAGAAACCAAAAAATAAAAAACACCACAGGACGGAGTTGCAGCTGCTAGAAATGATGACTAAAGGAACAGGTCAGGGTGCTTCTGACATCTGAGCCAGTTCATCTAGGGTAATTGTAAGTTATATAAGACCGCCCTAGGGCGTTTAGCATTCTCCGGCAGAGAAAAATCGTATCTCGGAAGATTACGAATTTTCTCATTCGGAATGTGTTCAAGATTTGCATAAAAATTTTCCGCAATCTTGAGCTTATAATTTTGAATAGAAGGGAGGGCAAGACTATGACGAATGTCATCATTTCTAAAGTACCAAGGAAAATTAGTTATCATATCGTAAAGTTATATTAGTTATAATATCAGTAAAAAATAATATTATTGAAACGTATATAACGATAATTAAATAACACTACCACATTACATGTCGCAGTAAGGGCATATGAGCTCAATGGATTCTACTGTTTTATAACCGGGATCCGAGCGAACGCAGATCCCGCCACTCAAAAAATTGTGCGCCCAAGCAACCGCAATTTGCGGAATTGGCAGCTGTCAGCCCTCTAAGTGCGATATAGAGTTTAACATAGATTCAAAACAGTCTTTATTTTGGCATATTGGCAGCTCTTTATTGGCGCATTAGTGCAGCTTCTGCTGCGGTGGCGTTAATACGTAAAGTACCAAAATAATAATAGCATTCTGGAGCAAATAGTTGTTTTTCAAAACAATTCTAAATTAAAATTATATTGCTATGAAAAACCTAATTGCAGTAAAATAAAAGAAAAACACCAAACCACCTTACCTAACTGGGTTGTTTTTTTATTTCAATTCTATGAGATTTTGCGAATCTTGGCAATATTCCCCGTTGGAATTATTATAGTTTATTAGAAATTGTTTTGACCAAATTCGCCAAATTTGAATCCATTTCAATACAATTTTATGATGACTGTAATTTGAAAAGTTATTTTTCAAATTACAGTCATCATGGCATGGCATGCGAAAAATGCATATTTAAGCCAGAGTAATTTACTGATATCTCCCCATCCCCCAAAAAATTATTATTATTATATTGGTTTAAAAGAAATAAAGGTAAAATAGTAGAATAGGGGCTGTTGGGATTTGGCGACAAAAATGTTTTTCCGAAGTGCGCCAAATTCAAAGTGCATTCGTCCCCTTGGTGACCAAAAGAGTCACCAAATCTCAAAAGGCCTCTATTTTGCTATTTGGCAAAAAAAAAAAAACACCGACCTAAATATTAGTTTAATTCATTAATGCTATTGCTATTTAAAAATAATAAAATGTAAATACTATTTTGCTATTAGTGTAAAATGCTATTTTTATTTACTTAAATACTTCTACATATAATCTTATTGTGTTATTATTATCGAAACTTTTATATTTTGTTTTCAAATTAAAAATGTTTTTTCCTTACCTCTTCTGCCATTTCAAAGTACGATAATATTATTTTTAAGTAATCAGTATCTATCTTTTTTAATTAAAAGTACTAGAAACTACTATTATTGCCATTCTCAATGTAAACAATAAATATCATATAGCGTTGAGTTGAGTTGAATTCATTTCAATGACATTCAGATCAGGTTTGTATATTAGAACAAAACCAAACAATAAAAAAATTATGACAAAACCAAACAATGTCAAAATTATGACAAAACCCTACAAATTTCTTTCAAAATTACTTCTGGAGGAATTTAGTTTAAAAACAAGTTTTACATCTTTAATTGGACTACTTTCTTCAAACTAATTAAATTTCATGAAATGTGCGTTTCCATCGTAATATTTGTTGTAGTGAATTATGGTATAAGATTGCATGTTAGTGTTTGAAGAAATGTTTGGATGGTACTTTTCTTATGTTAAAAAGAGGAGTTCATTTTTGGAGTTGCAACATTTGAAATCAAATTATTTAGAAATTTAATGTAAGAAGCCGTCACACAATCTTCGTCTGAAATTGGTTCACCGGTCATTCTATTGTGTAACTTAAATCCACCAAAATTATGGAACGGTACACGATTTGTCATCAGAAGAATTACCGGAAACGTACTTGAAGCAACGATATTGACTGGAAAGTTTAAAGGGGGAAGTCGTCCTGTTACCTCGAATTCCTATGATATCATCAGAATCTACAATACCTTTCGAAAGGCTAACAATTTCCGATACGTTTGGCTTTTGCGATGACAATAAATAAGTCGCAAGGGCAGACAATGGCTATTTGTGGCCCAGGTGGAGAATCCGTGTTTCTTCCATGGGCAGCTGTATGTTGCATGCTGACGTATTGAAAACCATCGAATTTATTTATTTTGACGAAAGATTAACAAGAAATAGTGTTCATCGCTTAGTTCTTAGTTAAATGAAAGTAATGATTATTAGAAATTAAATTAGGTAAAAATAATTATAAAACAGTTTTAAAAATCGACATTATGTATCTCATTCATTAAATTAATAAAAAATTAAACATTTTCTATTCGTTGAAGCTTAATTTGATCTTTTCATCATTCTTTACCAATCACTTCCTTAACAATACCAATTATAGTATCTAATAAATTGAACGAAATACAAGAAAGCCACAGCAACGCGTGGCCGGGTCTGCTAGTAAGATATAAAATTCCTCATTTTGCAACTAATGGATTGTAATTGAAATTCTAAAAACTATTCTTCTGTTTTAGAGTAGAATGTACAATTTGCCATCAAAAAATCCATTAGCATCAAATCGATTTGATGCTTGTCCAGTGTTAAAATTACTTTGAATGAAATAGATAATCAAATAACTATCAACTCATGTAAAAAAAAAATTAAAATATCAATTCATGCAAATTTTAAATTTTTCATTAAAAAAATTTTTAATTGTTTTCAAATAAATTCGTTTTTTTTTTTAATTTTTTTTTTCTATCAATTCATGTAAATACTATCAATTCATGTTTTTTTTTTTTTTTTATTCAGTTCTTTCTTTTTATAAGTTTTTAAGAAAATCATTCAAACTTCAATTTATTTAAGAAAACCTTTTGATTATTTTAAATTGTCTTCATTAATTCATACTAGATTTCATTCAAATAATTTAACACTATTCTGCCAATACATGTACTGAAGTTATGTATTACAAATTAGTTTTAATTTATTAGAAAAAACATACATTTTCTAAATACATTATACTGCTAAACATTTTGAAATAAAACCATAAGCAATGCATGAATTTAAAAAAAAATTAATAATTAAATAAAATGCTCACTCTAAAAAACAAATGTTTTTGATTATTCCCGACAGATGGCGCCATCGTTAATTGTTGAATAAAATATGGTTAAATTTTTTTAAAGAAAATTTAATTTTAAAAATAAATTATTTTAAATCGCAAATAGTGTTATAAGGTTTTTTTTACCTCTTTTTTATTATAAAAATTTGATTGTATGATGCTGTAATTTATATGAAAAGATGTGTTAATAGTCTTTATAAACTTTAAAAACCACTTCTGACGCGAGATTGGACTGGTATGGTTGTCAAAGCATGAGACTCTTAACTATAGAGGGCTCGCGTTTATTGCTCGGGGGCTGTATCCGGTCCTTTCTTTTTTATATATGTATTATAAAAAACACTTAACATTCAACTTAGTTCAAAAACTTTATTTAATTACTTTAACTAGTTTTCATTAATAATAGAGATTAAATTTTCTTGTGATAATTTGATTACTGATAGTAGCATGCAGTAGGTTCTAGGTTCAAATCTCGACTTCCCCGTTCATGAATTATTTATTGATATTCTTATATTTTTTTCCCTAATAAATTACAAATTGTTGACTTAATAAATAAAGTAAATAAAATGAAAAAAAAAAAAAAAAAAGATAAAACATGAAATCACTTTTATAAACATAAACTAGTCCCAAGACATTATTTTGAGAATATTGAAACAGTAATCTGGTTAGATTTTGAAAGCCTGACAATTCAAAATGCACGTGACTTGACATGGGTCAATCGTTATATTTAGCAACACATATTTCATGCCAGTTTTAAGACACACATGAACAAGTAATATAAAAAAAAAAATTAAGTCAATCCCTACTTTTTTTTTTTTCACTATATTGCAGAAAGTTCTTTGTAAATAATTTTCATTCATCTTTTAGGTTAGAAAAAATTCTCTCTCACACACACACTTTCCTTCTCTCTCACTCATTTATTCACATGTTTCATTTTCCATTTTGTTCCCTCCCTTGACTCAGACTAGAACCCAGAATGAAAAAAAGAATCTGAAAAAGAAATTTTTTTCCAGCTTCGCCACTGGCCACTGTATTCTGTCGGTATTTATTCCAAAATTTATATCTTGCTAAATATCTTATATAAAAGAAATTTTATTTCTCCTATAAAAACTAAAATTAATTAATTTAATTTAATTACTGAATTAATATTTGAGAAAACTGTATTAACATCAAGTGTCATCCACTACAATTTCAAAAAAAAAAAAGTATTTGAACTTGAATGAATAAAAAGTATTTTATTAAAGAATGAAAATTTGAACACATACATTGTAGATATATGAATATATACATAGGAAGGGTGTGAGCTAATAGAAGGAATTGAATAAAATCAAGTAAAATTGGCGTTTATTTCAAATAAATGTTTTTAAAATAAAAGTTTTTCATGTTGTGTGAAGAGATTAATATGTTTTAAATAATAACTCTTACTTTTTGTTTAGCAAAAATGTGCAACTGTTCATCTTTAACATTTTACTAAAAACCGAAATCATGTATAAACAGAATTCAATTCAGCATGGAAATTATAGAATATAACGTGATTAGAAAACAGTGATAATAACATATAATTAATAATTTATTGTCTGGATTTATTGTATGAAAACTGAAATCCTTTCTCGAATTTCAGTTTATCATGTGAATATATTTTCCTGAAAGTGGGAATACACATGGAAGTATACCAACGTTTAATAACCTGACAAATTTATAAAACCATTGATCAGAATACCACAAGAACGACAGTTCTGCATTTTAGATTCCGCTTGTTTATTTGGCGATTTTTTTCTCTTGCTGATTTCGCCAAGTCGTTTCCTGGGCAAGCATAATGGCAGCTGCTATAAAATACTGTGGATTTTGGCGATTCCATTTGGCGCAGAAAACGGCGAAATCTGAACGCCAAAGTGTAAAAACCCCGCAAGAACTATCATATTCAGTAGCGACAGGAATGAAACAAAATTTAATAACTCTAAAACATTATGGAAGCAATTGTTCTAATACTACAAGAATCACTATCGAATTCAGACAGAAAAGTCGTGAGGTTAAATTAACTTTTACAATCCTAAACTAACCCTCAGATACTATTTTGAGGATATTGAAACAATAAACCAGATGATTCGCAATGAACTGCAGAGCACTTGATATGAATCAATCGTTATATTTAGCAAAGCATATTTCCTGCCAATTTTAAAACCACTGTGAAAATCAGAGTTTGTTTTAAATAGAAGTTTGTGAAGTGAAAGTTTCTTGTGTTGCGTAAGAAGTTGAATCTGTTTTAAATAATAACATATACTCTTACTTATTTTTTTATTTTATGGCTTCATATTTTATTTATTTATTTTATATATTTATTTATTTTTTTTTTTTTTTGGGGGAGACACTACGGACTTCTCACCAGGGCAGCATCATGTTCACGCATGGCAACAATAAAAATTTATAACAAATATGTTTGTACATATCAACAATAAATTTATTAATTAAACTACATTATACTTAATTATAAAATCTTCACATACTAATAGTTCTTTTTATTATTAAAAAAAAGAGAGAAAATATTATAGCGGCATTATATTTATTTACGAACACTATTGAAAAGATTAAATGTTGCTTTGTTCATCATTGAAAAAATCATCTTAAAAAATGAAATTAAAGTACGTGTAAAATTAATCAAACTTTTATTTTTCGCAAAAAACTGGAATTTTAATGGAAGCTTTTAATTGCAATTTATAATGGAAGTTTTTTTAATTGTTTGAAGTTAGAAATATAATAGACAATGTTTTTTTCTTTGTAGTCAATTATTAATTTTTTTTTTCTTTCTATCTTATTGTTGTGTCTAATCCTCAATGCCCTGCGATGCAGGATGGTCATTCCATGGATAGAGGGAATGGGGCAGCTTCTGTTACGATGGAGCAACCATAGACAGAAGTCAGACTTCGTCTTCATGTCGCTGAATAAAGAGGGCAGTGCCTTCCTTGAGAACTTTTAGAGGAAACTACCCCACATTTTCGTATCGTAGGGAGAAAACCCGGAAAACTCACACCGGGTAGATGTTAAACGTCACAAACGCATAGAAAACAGTGTCTACAACAAAGCCGCCAGCCGATGGAATCTCAGCCCTAATGCTCACCAGCGTACTTAAAAAATTAATTTTTTTCTCAAAAACTGATGTTTTTCCCCTCCTAAATGAATAGAAGTTTTTTTATTAGGTGAAGTTAATTTAATAGACAAAAATGTTTTTTTTTTTATTTTATTTTTCATAAAAGTATTTTTCTTTCTTTGAAGTCCGTTATAAATTATTTATTTCTCTCATTCATTCATTTTATTATTATTTTTTTTTTATTTACTTTCATTTGTTACGATAAAAATTAAAATTTTCTTTATTTTTATTTTTTTCTATCTTTATCTATTGATTTATTTCGTATTAAATACAGAAAACCGAAATAGTTTGGCATCTCTATTTATGAAGTAAAAAAATTCTGTCAATATAAACTGGTTGATATTTTTATTATTTTATTTTCATTTATTTATTTTTTTTTTAATTTTAATTTTTATTTTTTTAATTTTTATTTATTTTATTTTGTTTTACTGTTTGAAATGTCACAAAATTTCAATAACCAACGAACTCATTTAAACTATTTTTTTTTTTTCTTAATATTAAAACTAAAAATTAAAATTCAAGGTCAAATTATTTTATAATTTCATTGAACCAAACGATAAAATTAAAAATCATTTTTTAATGATAAGAAATCAACTCAAAGCTGCTTTGAAGCATTTACATTTGTTATTTTCACTATCTTCTTATCACTAAAATGAAAAGAACTTTTCTCAAGTGTTTTTCATTAGATATAAAAGGTAAGAATTGCCAACTTTGAATCGATTTGTTTTTCCTTCTATATTGCAAATTTCATATAAGAACATCTTCAGAGTATCTTTGGAAAACATCCATGGCAAAAACCAAATCGTTTTAACCATCTACAAACAATATAAAAAGGTAAGAATTTTTCAAATTTTTTACCCAGTTTTAAACATCAATTTTTGTTTGTATTTCATTATTTTGAAAATAAAAATGACGCAAAAATAAATATTTTGAATCTGTGTTTACATCTGCTAAATACGTGTAAACATGTATTTCCCGTGCTACCGTTACTTTACATATAAACCGTTTACTTTTAAAGTGGTGTAAGTCCATTTTTTATTATACGGAGATATTTATTTAAGGGTTTGTATTTGAATGGTTTGGAATGAATGAATTTAATACTTTCCTTTTTATTTTAATAATAGAAATATTAAATTCATTTTAGTTTAGAATATGTTCGTTTTTAAAGTATTAGTTAAAAGAAGAGTATACTTATGATAACCTCTACTGAACTTACACCTCTTTCAAAGTCAACAAAATGTGAAAATCATACATATATGAAATATTAAATATGAGATTTCGATTGAATCAAATCAATTTTTTAATGATATTATTATTAAATATGTCAAAAAATTAATAAATAAAAAAATTTATTTCAATATTTCTTCATGTAATGCCATTTTAATTATTTTAATTACGACTTGAAATTATTAGTCGTTTAAGAGGAGTTCAGTGACAAACACGTGTATAGAAGAATTATATACATAAAGATAGCAGCAACAACAAAAAAAAACTCTTCTTAAAACTGAAAAAGCTTCGTTAGTTTTACGCCACTGGTATAAAAACAGAACTTAATTGCCATATCCGAAAAACAGAAGCGAATGCAAACGAAGTTATGGAATGTTTTTTTTTTTTAAAAAAATATTAAAAAAGGCATACGCTATAGTTTCTTCTCTCCCATACCATAAACATATTCAAATTAGACTAATATCTACAGTCAGCTGTCATTTTAACATAAATACGTTCTGCCCCAATTTATTTTTTTTTTAAATTTTATTTTATTTCATTTTATTTATTTATTTTTTTTTTTTTTTATTTATTTATTTATTTTTTTTTTGAGGGGAGATACGACATGATAATCATACAATCCCTTCCAGTGTTGAAAAATGGGGAAAATTCCCTTCAATATATCAACAGAATGAGGTGGGAATTTCCCGCACTTCAAATGACGTGATAAGAAGTTAAAAAAAAAACTCTCAATTGAAGAATATTGAATATAAACAGAGCTTGATCTTAAAAAACTGAGTGAAAGTATCTAGTTAAACTTGCCTGTTCAGGTTGTGGAATTTATTGGAATTTTAATGTCGTGGTATATTGGATATATTTTTTAACTTTTATGCTCTGTTTCATCTTTTATGATACACTTACACGGAATAATCGGTAAGTAATATCATTGGATTTTATTCAAAGAATTGATAATTGTATGAATAATTTTGTAGACTTCAGCAATTATACGCAAAATTAATTTTTAAAAGATTTTTTTTTTTTTTTCATTAGCAATTGAAAATACAGATTTTGGGTCGTCTTAAAAAAAGTTTAATTATGTTTTATGGTGATGTTGATAAACTATTATGAAATATTTATGTATAAATATATTTCATCGATTACATTTAGTAAATATACTTCTTTTACTTCAAGAAATATATTATAATAAATATATGGAAAAAAATTTTTACACCTTGACAGGCCTTTATGTGTCATGATGACATACATATCGGCAGCCCGCTGGTGGCCACACCCGGTAGTACTTTTAAGGGTAATTATCCCCCATTTGAGACTGACGCGCTGCCTACTACGCTACCGAGACCTAAATTTTGAATGCCAACTGCACGCGGTGTTTTCAGGTGGTCACCCTCCCAAGTACTGACCGCGCCCGATGGTGCTTGACTTCGATGATCATTATCCCCCATTTGCGTGTCGAATGGGAGAAAACCAGAAGAACTCCCACCAGGCAGCCTGACTATTGATGCACATTGTCGCAATCGCTATCGAAACTCCGCTTATTTAAAAGCAGTGACAGTAAGAAAATGCTTAAAAACGTAACAACCATATCATATGAATATTAACAATATCATGTAAATATTAACAATAATACCGTATGAATATTAACAATCATATCGTATAAATATTAACTATCATATCATGTATATATTAATAATCATAATATTAACATTCATATCATACAAATATTAAGAATCATAATATTAACAATCATGTCATATAAATATTAACAATCATATCGTGTAAATATTAACAACATATCATAAAAATATTAACAATTATATCATATAAATATTAACAATCATATCGTATAAATATTAACAACATATATAAATATTAATAATCATAATATTAACAACATATATAAATATTAATAATCATAATATTAACAACATATATAAATATTAACAATCAATCTTAGCAATCCTAATATTAACAATCAATACAACAATCCTAATATTAACAATCAATATTAACAATCCTAATATTAAAAATCAAATCATATAAATATCTGTTTTAGTTAAATTAAATTTCATAACATAAATCGAGGTTTTCAATTATTTATAATTTTTGTATAATTTTCTTATTGTTCGACAGCTCACACACACAAATAAAGACTCAAATAATATTCGACACACACACGAATAACACGAAGTGGGCTGTATTAATTAATATCCTTTATTTAGGCAGCCATCACACTCGAGGATAAACTGACCCCACAACCTCTCTGGGGTTACACTTATTGAACTCATTTATTTAGGCAGCCATCACAATCGAGGATGAACTAGCCACACGACCTTTCTCTTTGATCACAGTTGTTCAACTCATTTATTTAGGCAGCCATCACACTCGAGGATGGACTAGCCACACGACCTTTCTCTTTGGTCACAGTTGTTCAACATTTATTTAGGCAGCCATCACACTCGAGGATGGACTAGCCACACGACCTTTCACATTTGTTCAACTCATTTATTTAGGCAGCCATCACACTCGAGGATGGACTAGCCACACGACCTTTCTCTTTTCACAGTTGTTCAACATTTATTTAGGCAGCCATCACACTCGAGGATGGACTAGCCACACGACCTTTCACATTTGTTCAACTCATTTATTTAGGCAGCCATCACACTCGAGGATGGACTAGCCACACGACCTTTCTCTTTGGTCACAGTTGTTCAACATTTATTTAGGCAGCCATCACACTCGAGGATGGACTAGCCACACGACCTTTTCACATTTGTTCAACTCATTTATTTAGGCAGCCATCACACTCGAGGATGGACTAGCCACACGACCTTTCTCTTTGGTCACAGTTGTTCAACATTTATTTAGGCAGCCATCACACTCGAGGATGGACTAGCCACACGACCTTTCTCTTTGGTCACAGTTGTTCAACATTTATTTAGGCAGCCATCACACTCGAGGATGGACTAGCCACACGACCTTTCTCTTTGGTCACAGTTGTTCAACTCATTTATGTAGGCAGCCATCACACTCGAGGATGGACTAGCCACACGACCTTTCACATTTGTTCAACTCATTTATTTAGGCAGCCATCACACTCGAGGATGGACTAGCCACACGACCTTTCACATTTGTTCAACTCATTTATTTAGGCAGCCATCACACTCGAGGATGGACTAGCCACACGACCTTCTCTTTGGTCACAGTTGTTCAACTCATTTATTTAGGCAGCCATCACACTCGAGGATGGACTAGCCACACGACCTTTCTCTTTGGTCACAGTTGTTCAACATTTATTTAGGCAGCCATCACACTCGAGGATGGACTAGCCACACGACCTTTCTCTTTGGTCACAGTTGTTCAACTCATTTATGTAGGCAGCCATCACACTCGAGGATGGACTAGCCACACGACCTTTCACATTTGTTCAACTCATTTATTTAGGCAGCCATCACACTCGAGGATGGACTAGCCACACGACCTTTCACATTTGTTCAACTCATTTATTTAGGCAGCCCTCACACTCGAGGATGGACTAGCCACACGACCTTTCTCTTTGGTCACAGTTGTTCAACTCATTTATTTAGGCAGCCATCACACTCGAGGATGGACTAGCCACACGACCTTTCTCTTTGGTCACAGTTGTTCAACTCATTTATTTAGGCAGCCATCACACTCGAGGATGGACTAGCCACACGACCTTTCTCTTGGTCACAGTTGTTCAACATTTATTTAGGCAGCCATCACACTCGAGGATGGACTAGCCACACGACCTTTTTTCTTTGGTCACAGTTGTTCAACTCATTTATGTAGGCAGCCATCACACTCGAGGATGGACTAGCCACACGACCTTTCACATTTGTTCAACTCATTTATTTAGGCAGCCATCACACTCGAGGATGGACTAGCCACACGACCTTTCACATTTGTTCAACTCATTTATTTAGGCAGCCATCACACTCGAGGATGGATTAGCCACACGACCTTCTCTTTGGTCACAGTTGTTCAACATTTATTTAGGCAGCCATCACACTCTCGAGGATGGACTAGCCACACGACCTTTCACATTTGTTCAACTCATTTATTTAGGGCAGCCATCACACTCGAGGATGGACTAGCCACACGACCTTTCTCTTTGGTCACAGTTGTTCAACATTTATTTAGGCAGCCATCACACTCGAGGATGGACTAGCCACACGACCTTTCACATTTGTTCAACTCATTTATTTAGGCAGCCATCACACTCGAGGATGGACTAGCCACACGACCTTTCTCTTTGGTCACAGTTGTTCAACATTTATTTAGGCAGCCATCACACTCGAGGATGGACTAGCCACACGACCTTTCTCTTTGGTCACAGTTGTTCAACATTTATTTAGGCAGCCATCACACTCGAGGATGGACTAGCCACACGACCTTTCTCTTTGGTCACAGTTGTTCAACTCATTTATGTAGGCAGCCATCACACTCGAGGATGGACTAGCCACACGACCTTCACATTTGTTCAACTCATTTATTTAGGCAGCCATCACACTCGAGGATGGACCAGCCACACGACCTTTCACATTTGTTCAACTCATTTATTTAGGCAGCCATCACACTCGAGGATGGACTAGCCACACGACCTTTCTCTTTGGTCACAGTTGTTCAACTCATTTATTTAGGCAGCCATCACACTCGAGGATGGACTAGCCACACGACCTTCTCTTTGGTCACAGTTGTTCAACATTTATTTAGGCAGCCATCACACTCGAGGATGGACTAGCCACACGACCTTTCTCTTTGGTCACAGTTGTTCAACTCATTTATGTAGGCAGCCATCACACTCGAGGATGGACTAGCCACACGACCTTTCACATTTGTTCAACTCATTTATTTAGGCAGCCATCACACTCGAGGATGGACTAGCCACACGACCTTTCACATTTGTTCAACTCATTTATTTAGGCAGCCCTCACACTCGAGGATGGACTAGCCACACGACCTTTCTCTTTGGTCACAGTTGTTCAACTCATTTATTTAGGCAGCCATCACACTCGAGGATGGACTAGCCACACGACCTTTCTCTTTGGTCACAGTTGTTCAACTCATTTATTTAGGCAGCCATCACACTCGAGGATGGACTAGCCACACGACCTTTCTCTTTGGTCACAGTTGTTCAACATTTATTTAGGCAGCCATCACACTCGAGGATGGACTAGCCACACGACCTTTCTCTTTGGTCACAGTTGTTCAACTCCCATTTATGTAGGCAGCCATCACACTCGAGGATGGACTAGCCACACGACCTTTCACATTTGTTCAACTCATTTATTTAGGCAGCCATCACACTCGAGGATGGACTAGCCACACGACCTTTCACATTTGTTCAACTCATTTATTTAGGCAGCCATCACACTCGAGGATGGACTAGCCACACGACCTTTCTTTGGTCACAGTTGTTCAACTCATTTATTTAGGCAGCCATCACACTAGAGGATGAACTGACCACACGACCACTCTCTTTGGTTCCAGTTGTTCAACTGGCGTTTTAAACATTCCATTCTTCTCGTCATCTCACCCCCTGTCAGACACCCCCACAGACAGGGATGTTTACTGGGCATAGGGCGTTGACTTCCCTATGCACGGGGACCTGGGTTTCGACGCAACACTTATAAATCAAGTTATTATTATTATTCGTACATTCGTTCCACCATAAAAAATAATATAAAAATAGATAACTTTTGTTAAAAATTGTTGGATGCACTCCATATTTTAGTGAATTAAAAAAAGCTAAATTTTAATTATACACAGTATAAGATATATAATTATATATATCTGTTTCAAGTCATATCTGTTTCTGTATATATTTCATGTTATTTCTTGATAGATGGAGTGCAAATAAAAATTTATATATATCTTATTATTTGCACTCCATCTATCAAGAAGAAATAACATGGTTTTATAATGGCCTAAGGGTACATATTCTTGATAAAGCTATTATTCCTCTTTCTACATTGGCGCGTTTTTGAGACAGGCGATGTTATCTTTTACGGAGTAGGGTTGTCAGCCCTACACCCGACACTCATATCAGACTGGGACCTAGGGGTTAAAGTGGATTCCGAAACACTACAAGCACTCATGGCACCACTTGGACCTGAATCCGAAACATGTGACATCGAGCACCAGAGTTCTTTCAATTCCTCAAAAATTTAAATATGTGTTGTTACCTACGCTTAAAATTCCTCAATTTTTCATAAATGTTAAAGTTCTTCAATTCAAAATTCTTCTGAAATTATTCAGTTTTCTGTAAATGTTAAAATTCTTTAGTTCAAAATCCTTCTATTAATCAATTTTTCGTAAATTTAAAATTCTTCAGTTTTTTGTAAATATTAAAATTTCAATTCGTAATTCCAAACATCCATGGCACCGCCGAGACTCAAACCTGAAACCTATGGCGCCACAGCGCCCATCAGGCTACAAAGCTATTATTAGGTAAGCTATAATTAATATCTTATAATTTTATCCTGATTTTGGATGATAATTTTGCATCAGCTGTGTTTCTATACTTTGTGTGTATGCTGTTTTTTTTTTTTTTTTTTTTTTTTTTTTTTTTTTTTTTTCCCCTTCAGTTTTTGCCGTTCAACCTTTGATGTTTTCGCATCTTTATTGATTTAGTTTCCTTGCTACAGATCTTTTGATTGAATTTACTTTCAATTTATTCTATTTATTTATTTTATTTTATTTTATTTAATGGAACACATACTGCGAATCAAATAAAATTTTACATAAAGCTATTATTATTAGCTATTATGGCTTTGTTATACAAATAGATTATGTCTTTTAAAAATTGGATTTGTAGTTTCTCTTTTGATTCAATTTAATACATTTATAAGATTTCATACATTCACATAATTTTTTGTTTGATTTTTTTCAGATGAACTTCAAAACTATCTGAATTTATATTTGCTAGTGTATTAAAATGATTTAAAATAACTTTATGTCACGATCATTTTTAATTCATTTTATACATACATTTAAAGCTATATTTTAAAATTAAAATTTCTTCGAATTTTTTCTAATTAGCTAAAATTTTTTAGTCATTTTTTTTAAATTTAGCTTTCCAGTGTAGTGCGTAGGTTGGGCAATTGGATTTTAACTGTGTGTGATTGGGGTTGAGATACAAGAGGCACAGATTGAGAACACACAGCTGTATTTACACAAGCAAAAACACCACAACCATAAATATGTAACACATTTAATGAAAGATTCGTGAAAGGATTCTACTCCGCCGAAACCCGATACTTAGATAGCGCGCAGGGTGCGCAAAAAGATACTTCTCTCCTCTCTTGCTAAGAGTCTTCCTCTCCAGGTAAGAGTCTCCTGGTAAGAGTAAGAATTGTAGATCAACTAATACGCAGAGTTGGGTTAAATATATTTCCTCTCGGAGTGACAGACTGTAAACTAAGCATTTTCAACAGAAGAGCGTGTGATTGCGCAGTACTTCCTCTCGGGTGAGAGTCTCGAGGACTACTGACCATCTCTCCTGACACCAACGGGGTGATCCTGCAGTGCGTAAGAGGAAGCGCGGTAACACTACTCAATCTTCTGCAGTAGAAAAAAATTATTTTAGAGCAAAAACATTCTTAATATCAAATAAATATCAAAAAAAAAAATTGCAATTTCAACGAGTGTATGTAATCTAATTAAATTATCACATCATTATTTACATGTTGATCAGAAAAACTCCGTAACATTACTATCAAACGACAAATTATTTTAATAATGGCGGTAAACATTTATTTTCAATGAACTTGGTTCAATTTTTTATTTATCCAAGATCAGATCTAAGATATAAAGAAAAAAAACATTTTATTTATGGCGAATCATCCAAGATAAGCCTTAATCTAGCGATCATGAACACCTGTCTTGTAATAGCAGCAGCTGAACAGCTGTTTTAACTGATAGTAACAAGTAAGTAAGATCATACCTAAGTCATAAATCTTGTCATATGATTTCTTTAATAAAGTTTGAAAAGATAACAAGTTTTCCAAGTTTGTTAGAATTGATATATTTCAAATTAAAAATTAATCATGACCTTGACACAGAAACAGGGCCAGTGGTGGCCAATCAAAAATGTCGATTTTGCTTCGGCCAATTTTTGAAATGCATCATAGCTCCACGGGTAGCATATAAAAATTATATATCTCCATATGAAATT